>WEIU01000098.1:1043408-1087772 GCA_013389925.1 Aegithalos caudatus | reverse complement strand
TTTTTTTTTTTTTTAGTATTCTTTACAGGGAAAATTAATCCATTGAGATGTCTGTTCTCTATTAAATATGTTTCTCCAGTTTACAGTTAAACTTTGTTGAAATTGCAGATATGATTGCTGTATTTTTCTTGGGTGTAAAGAAACTTGGTGTTCATATGTATTAAAGACCCAAGACTTAATTCAGTAGAAACCCTTTGAGATGTTCATTAGACCCCATTAATAAATGAAAAAATGTATAGTGAATTTTTGAGAAATTACAATAATATTCAAAGTATTTTCTCTGAAAAAGTAAAAAATCCTATATTACTCTTTTTGTTTCATGTCTGCACTTTGTTTTGTAATAATAATTTCATGTTATCCCTCTACACTGTTTGCTAGAAAAGTTTTTTTCTATGTTTTTTACTCTCAGGATAGGCAGCTATTACCCTTTAGACACACAGCCCTGTTCTTAGTAGAGCCACCTTTTAAAAGACTTTGTGTATCTCTACTCTCACTGTGTTTTTTAGATACTCTGCAAGTTTTGGGAACAAATTGTTTGCTGCCCTCACAGACCTTTCCAGATTGTTTAGCTCTGCTAACTCCTTCCTAGGATACTGGGATTTGCCACCCTGAAGATTTCTTCCTGCACTGAGGGCTCCTCTTTATTCCACCTGGCAGATATCTATCAAATAAAATACTATAAGGAAAAGTACTTGCAAATGAGTGCTAAACAAAGTAAAGGACAAACAAATCAGAGATGTGGAAATAGCCTGAGACAAGTATGCAGGCTAGGACAGGAATGAAGGAGGTGAAATACTGCACATTTGGAGATTTGAAGATGGTGAAAATACTGATTATGAACTTGAACTTTTCCCAGCGTATTGGAGAGAGAGTAATGAGAAGGATGTAATAAAATGGAAAAATACATTTCATGCTAGAACTAGTAACTGCATATTTATTTTCTGCAGGACACAATGTATTTTGCTCTTTCCACAACAAAATCTGTAGCAAATTCTTTTTCCTCCTGAGCTTTTTTCCCTGCATCAATTTCTATAATATTGCATTAACAGTTTTCTTATTCCAGCTGTATAGGCAATGCTGGGTGAGCTGGAGTCACAGCCTCAGTGTCACTGCTGAGCAGCTAAGACTACTTTATGCCCATTCACCTTCCCCTTTCAGATTCCAATTTATGTCAAAAGGTGCATTTCCACTAAAGATCCATATTACATCCTACCACGCTTCAGGACTGAGTATTTCATGCACTGGATGGCTTGCTAAAAATTTCTTACCCAAGTATGCAGATAATAATGTCTTTTTATCAATATAATGGTGTTCCATGATGAGTCCAAAGGCAAAATAAAGGTTTTTTCTTGACACAGGTTCTCACAGTACCCATTAAAACAAATCAATTATCACAAACGAAATTTAGTTTGTAAGGGAAACAAGTTTGTAAGATAAAGCAGAAAGCCCACTGGGGATTTCTTACATGGCTGCTGCAGTTCTGAGAAACTGCACACCTCCCCTTTAATTTTATTATTCAAAGGAATAAACAGACTTTGCCTCAAGCTGCAGGAATGCCTCTCTGTATTACAGAAGGAATCAAACACTAGTAGAAGCCAATGATTATCAATACAAACAGGAAAAAAACATTTATTAGAAAAAAGGAATAGTTATGATTAATGACTTCTATTTGCTCAAGCAGTTTTGATTTATATGGCAATTTCATACCTTAAATTATGTATTCTTTTATGTGGTACATAAATTTGCACTACTCAGAGTGGTAGGTGTAATGCTTCTCTGTCTAGTGCTCACATTTCCTACTGACACACTCAGAGGTGTTGACTGACCATTTTGGTTATAACATTATATTAAAGAAAACATTTGAGATAAAGCTCTGAACTTTAATTTTTTCTGTGTGTTTCATGACTAACCACAGACCAGGAAATGCTGAGTGACTCTTGGATTGTCATGAGTACATTGCCATGATGCATGTACATCTGCACCACTAACTGTGTTAGGCAGGGTTTTATTGTGATTGCTGACACTGTCAGTCATGATTAGAGCAAGAAGACTATTTCTGTTTTTTCCAGTCAGCCCTCCAGGCTGAATCTTGAATAATGCAAAATCATAATCAAAGTTCTAGCAGCAGTTTGAATTGTGCACACAATCCAGTTCTAGTGTCTTTTTTCACTGCTAAAACTTCTCTAGAATCATCAGTCCCTCTCAGCAAGTCTCACCTTGTGTCTCCCTCAGTACCATGGTCTGATAAATATGTATATTCCTCTACAGGTTTTCATGATTCTTACCCACTGTGTCCTTTCTGTCGTAGCCCTTATTTTCCAGAGAAGTGAGCAGCTGATGTACCCACTGCCTCTCAGTTGTCTCTAGCCTCTGACTTCAGCAAATCTGCAAGTAAATTCTGCTGCTGTTCTCCCATTTCTTGCCTTGTCCCATTCTTTAGTTCAAATTATGCAGTATTATGAAAACAGTAGTACATTTTCTAGGTTTTTCCAATTTCATTCCCCAATCTTAGTTTTGCGTGTCAGAAAGGTCCTCAGGTAATTATTTGTTCTTACCAGATTCTATTTTCCCCTGTGTTTGATGCTTTCTCAAGTGTCTGTGTGGTTCTCTGCCAGGTTCTTCAGGAAATTCCTGCAGTCTTTCTACTGGAGATTGTTCCAGGAAATCCTTAATGATGTCTAGTTTCCTAATTCTGCACTTATTAGCTCCTATTGCCACTTTGTCCTTGTATTCAGGTACAACTGGGAATCTCAACCTACTGTATTCAAAAGATTCATGAACTTTTGACCTGCCACAGCTAAGAAAGTAAATTATAAGAGTCTCAAGCTAGCAGAATGATTTAAGTGGGAACAGTCTTCCTTACTGGTGGAAACGCTATTAAATTATTTTTTGTTTCTCAATTAAACTGAGCAGTGAAAAGTTTTGTTTCATCTTTGAGCAGTTAGTAGTATTCCAAGGAACAATGTGAGCTTCTGCAAAACTAAAGACTTTTTGTCCAATGAAGACTGGAGATTATATTGTTTTATTTTTCCTCTTCAAAAAAACTGTACTGGTGTAAAGACTTCTTTAAATCTGATTTAATGAAATTATCAGTGCCTGTTTTTCATTCAGAATGCCTAATTATACCAGCACTGAGCATAGGCTTGGCTAAAATCAGTGTATGAAGTAAGCAAGCAAAAATTGGTGGCTCTGCTGATTTTCTAGGAGTTTGAATATCTTAATAGTGGTGAAAGACTTTTCTTGAAGAAGATACGTAGAAATACATTGTTTCCTCAAAGCTCCGCAGCTAAAACCTTCACAACAAAGCATCTTTCATGACAAAAAAGATTTCATAGCAAACCATAGAAAACTTTGCTTTTAAAAATGCAACCAGACTCATGAAAAAAGTTGACAGCCTCATGGGGAAACTTTTTCCCAAATGGTTCACATATTATCAGGTATCTCTGATAGCAATTAATCTCCATGTTTCAAGTACAATTTTTGTAGGTATTTGTTTCGGAGAGTGAGTATATGATTTCCCCCAACACCCTTCCATTCAAACCAAATGATCAATATTCTTCAGTGCTTTCAGTTGTTAATAATATCATTCTTTCTGAAGCTGCATTTTCATAAGGAAAAATATAGGTGGCACATACCTGATGATTGCGGAGTCATAGCTTTTCATTTTTCACATTGCTAAATCCATTAGCATTTTTGTTAGACTGTTTTAGGTCAGTTGATGAGAGAATGAGAACTGGGAAGGAGGATACTTGACTGGGAGTAGTCTGGATACACTCTTGAGTTCAGAATCAGCCACTGCTGCTGTTCTATGGAGCCTTGCTATTGTGGAGTTCCATTAGGTGTATGGAGCAAGCAGTGCTTGCTTCTGTCAGTCATTTCTTGAAAAAAGGTTGGATGTATCTGTTAGTGAAGCCTCAATAATCTTATCTAAACAAGCTTTAGGTCAGACTTATGCTTTGAATCTCTAGACCCTCACATCTTGAAGAAATACTGTTGCTGGAAATAATAAATTTTTCTCATGAGCCTCTATTAAATCTTCCTTAATCAGAAAAACTAGTAATATAGTAGCAGGATTTTTCCTAGCCAAGAATTTAATTGAAAAGGAAAGGAGAAGATTAAGATGAAAATTTAAAATTTCATTTATTTCTGGACTATTACTATGAAAATTTGTAAAGAAGTTGTGCATTCCTGGCTGACAACAAAATCCCTTATGTGTGTCTATTCATATCTTACAATTTTGTAGTTATTAAATGACTATTGACTTTCAATAAGTTTTCTGTGGGGTTAACAACTTAGTTTCAATTAAAAATGTGTGATTTTTGTTTGTTTCTTTAGGAAAGGGATTCCAAGTGAACAAGTGAAACATGCTGATAGAGAGCAAGCAAAACGTGTAGTTTACTCTGTGGTTTATGGAGCAGGTAGGCACTTTTAGAAAAAAACCCAGGTACTGTAAATTTATACTTTATTCATAATTTATATAAGTAGACTGAATTTCTGAAGGTGAGTAAAAGTTTGTCAGAGTATTACATTTATATTTTTATCCAGGATTATTAAATTATCTAATCAGCATAAAAAAAATGAAATTAAAGTGGTTATATTACCATATACAAAGGTTATCTGATTTTGTATTTATTTACTGCTGATATAACTGAAGCATTTATCTAATTTTGAGGGGACTTTGTATTCTCAGTATGTAGACAGAGATGAGAATAACTGTAATGAAATTTTGAAAACTCCAGTATTGTTTTAAAACACATTTAGAAAATCAGAGAACAGCAGGGATTGGAAGGGACCTTTGGAGGTCATCAGATCCAGCCCCTGTTCAAGCAGGGACTCCTTGAGCTGTTTGCCCAGGACTGTGTCCAGATTTTCAGTGTTCTCAAGGCTGGAAAAAGGGCTCTTCAAAAATCCACAGCCTCCCTGGCCAACCTGTGCCAATGCTCACTCACCCTCGCAGAATAAAATGTTCCCTTACTTTGAGTTTAAATGTTTGCTGCCATTTCTTCACAACTGCAGAAAACGTGCAAAAACTCACTGTTACCCTTTCTGCCCAAGTCCTGACCAGGTCCTAGATAAGTCAAGATGTTCTTCATACTTTCCAAAACTGCTTACTGTTTCTTAAATGCCTTCTATTTCTTTCTCCTTACACATGCTTAGAATTACCTTTTCTGGGGAGATAGATGCATGTATGTCATTAGCCTAGAAGCTCTTGTGAATTGGTTTCAGTGAGCAGTTTGCTAACTTTCTCTACAGAGGATGAGTTCTTGAAAAAGTCATTTAGGAAATGAGCCCTGGGCTGCAGGCTTTTATGTAACTTGGAAACACTTAATGCTACATCCTGGGTTCCTGGTTGTGAATGCTTTCTGAGCCACCTTTTCACTGAGTCCTTGAAGCAAAGGCAGAATTAGCCAGAGTATTCCATTTCTCATTTGTGGCATTCAGTTGGGAAGAAATGTATCAAATTCAGCTCTCCAGAATATCTATTTTATGTTTAGAGGTGTTTGGAGGTTATATACATACCTATAAGAGTGTATATATATGTATGTGTATATATATATATGCATACACACTTGCATTTTTACATTAAGCTATATTTCATTTGAAACCTCTGTGTTTAAAATCTGTATTAGAAGTCCAGCACTACTACCTTACACTGTAAATTTAGACCTGCCTGTGCTGAGACTGGAACAAATCTTCCATTTCCCACCTGAATGGTTTCATCACTGGGTTATTTTACCAAATGCCAGCATTATTTCCCCTGCCCCTTGGTCCATGCAAATGCTACACATTTCCTATCTCTTCACTGTGGGTGGAAGAGGCAGATACCAGATGTCATCAGATGAATCACCACCAGTTGAATGCCCTGTAGTTCTGTTTATGGTCAGAAAGACTTCAGTTTCTGGGGCTCAGTGGAGCCTATATATGTCTGCTCATCTATAGAGAACTTTCATGTTTACATTTAAGCCCAGTATTGGCACCCCCTAACTTGCTCTGAACCAGGCACTTAAGATTTATGTGCAGCAGTGTTTGATACAAGTGTCTCCATTTACTTGTTTGCTTTTTGTCCCTCTCTCTCAAACAAGGGCAGTTGAAGCACCTAGAAGATAATAAGAAGTTTCCAGTTCATTAGAAGTGTGATCAGATCCTAATTAAGACATGAAATGATGTCATTAAACCACTTAGATGGAAACTGGGCTGACAAAAAGTAATTGTTAGATACCCAAAATTGATGGACTGAATTCCACCCACAGTTTGTCTCCCTTCAAAAGACAGCTCACTTTTCATTAAGGAGACATTTTGATACAGCTGAAGAGTGTGAATAATACCTCTTTTAGTGTTGAAAACTACAAAAACCCTCCCTGAGGAGCTTGCCTCTATTATGCTTACAGGAGTTAATAAAAACCTTTCATGTAGTAAATAGTAACCTTTTTTTTTCTTGTTGTTTTCTTAGCTTTAGGTTACACTTGGTTTTCAAGGTCTTTAATTCTGAAGGATAATAAAGGAAGAAGATTGGTTCTTAGGAAAAAGTTTTCACCCAGAGGGGTGGTTGGGCATGGGAACAGGCCCCCCAGGACAGTCAGTAGTCAAAGCTCCAAGCCTGACAAGAGTTCAAGAAGCATTTGGGCAGCACATGGTGTGGCTCTTGAGCCTCCTGTGCAGGGTGTGGTGGGGCTCATGGTGTGGCCGTCCTGTGCAGGGCCAGGAGTTGATCCTTGTGGGTCCCTTCCAGCTCAGCACATTCTATGAGTATTTTTGTTTGGTTTGGAGCAGTTCAATTCACCTGTTTCTGCCTTGGTCATCTTGCAGAACTAAAACACAGGCAACTTAAACATTTGTAAAATAAGGAATACCTTATATTCAGTGGCAGTATGTTCAAGCCCTGAACTGACACAGAAGGCTGTCACAGTGTTTAAATGAAAACTAATGCTATTTTCATTTTTGAAAGATGTTATTGCAGAATTGAGAACACTGAAACTCACAGGCTGCTGCTAGTAATTCCCCTGGCACAGATAACTCAAGAAGAGTGCTCAGAGAAGGTTTGGTCCATTCATGGGCTTTGCCTTGCATGGTCTGTGCTCCTGCATTGTGGAGCATGATCTGACACAATTACCTGGCTCTTCATTCCCCTCATTTTGCTTCCTGGGAACTGCATTTCCCTGGGACTTTTCAGGTGTCCTTGCTAATATTGTGCTTTAATTTTCTTAGTATTTTATGGAATTATTCTGTATATTAATAGTTCTTTAAATTGATAACATGGACAGACTTAGATTGTTACAGTTCTCTAAGGAAGCTGCAGTAGTCTCCTAGCTGTTAACAACATGTGCTTTATCAGATAGATTTGTCATTTGCTGACCCAGGAAGAAAACCCAAATTAATTAGACTTTAAAAAAAAAAAAAAAAAGAAGAAGAAGAGTACAGATCTATAATAGCTCAGCAAATGTCAGCCTGGATGTCTGTGAATTTCTTCCTCTAGCACCTTGTCCAGACTGCTGTTCTTGCAGCTCAGTGCAGATCCTGGCGTGACTGAGAACAAAATGCTACAAGAATTGTTCTGAAATGCACATCAGCCTGACAGTGATGGCATTTAGGTGGCTGAAATCCTCTCTCTTTTAAAAGTGCCAGACAATTTTTCTTGACAGTCTTACCATGACAATGACTATTCTATGCCTTTGGTTCCTTGGGATGTCTCCTCTCAGCTTACGTTTTTTTGCAGACACGGTGCTGGTTCTGTGTTGCTGTGCAGACATAAATATATCTGTCTTTCAAACTTCATATTACTAATGTTGATGTATGTTTTATTTTTACTGAAACTGTTTGATTTTTAAGTGGGTTTAAACCATAGCTCTTAGTTTATATTTTCACACTCTGGAATATCTTCAGGTTTTTTCCACCTTTTCTTATAAATGCTCTTAGATCCAGCATAACAGATATTGTGCACCTATATCCTGTCCAAAAGCTGTTATTCCTTTCTCTCTCAATTGAAACACTTTTTCTGGGTTGTTTTTTTTTTTCTTTTTCTCCTTTTTTCTTTTCCAACCCTTTTATCTCAAAACTTGGACCCCAATTTCTACTGACATTGAGGAGCCTAAGACTGTTTGAAATCTGTGGGACTCAGACTCCAAACATCCTTTCTAAATTCAGGCTAAGCTCTAAAGCTTCTGGCTAAACACAACCTCAAACATCTCCATCCTTTTTTAGGTCTTCATTATATTTGTGTTTGTTTAAAGTTAATTCCAAATCTTTATCTGGTCTTTGAAGTTTGGAGATTGCAAGACTGAATTAGTAAAGTGATACTTAAAGCAACAGCATTGCTCTGTAAACAAAATAGATTTCAACTATATTATAGGTATAAATTATAACTAGGAATTTCTTAAATTCATGCTTCTTATATACTTCTTACTAATTGTATACTTTATCCAGTAACTTCAGAAAAACATTCAAGCTCAGGGTTAAACATTTATTTTGTTGCAATATGATTTTAGTGTATCTCTTTCACAGAGATAAGTAAAGTTAACTAATTCCACTAACTGTGCATGAACCAGTTCTATTGTATGCAGTGGTTTTCTGTTCTGCTCAATTGCATAATAGAGATAATTTCTGTACCACCAGGTAAAGAACGTCTTGCTGATTGCTTGGGAATCACTCCTGTTCAAGCAAGTCAATTTATAGAGAGTTTTATGCAAAAATACAAGAAAGTACATGAATTTACAAAGAAAACCATTGAGCAGTGCCGAAATAAAGGTAATCCCAAGACTGTGACTGTATTTTGTTTACTCATCTGCACTGTGTGACAGTGGTGAAGGCAAAGATTCAACTTGACCCAAATTCAAATAGTTAGAGGACAGCAAAAAAAGATGCAATATCCTTTCTTGGTGAATCAGGCTTGGGGTTTTTTTCTTTTTTCACCCTAAAAAGAGCTGGTTTAGTCTGCCTTTTCTCAGAAAGATTCTAACAGAATAAGACATCTGTTCTCAGAATGAACCCCACTTAATGTCAAGTTACATTGCATCATTTTGACATATACTTCAACAGAAAAAAAGCCCAAGGAATCTTCTACCTAATAAACTGGGTACATGGCTGCTGGACCATGGAAGTTCAGTCAATTTACACAGACAGTTTTTTTAAACTTATTTGTTCTTTGCATCAATCAGAATTTGTGTTCTTGAAGTTCAGGTGGTAGCTGTGGTGACAGATGTGTGCAGTGTTTCTGGAGCCAGCAGCTGCAAACTTGTCTTGCATCAAATTTGGTTTTAGTCTACATATTGATTTATATTTAGTGAATCCTAGGAGTGCAGTAATTTGAGAAGAGAAAACATAGCTGCTTGAAATATTGTCTTTTAAAAGCTAATTAGCCAAACTGTCAAAATTGAATTCTTTTGTTTCTTAATAGGGCATGCAGAACTAAGACTTTTTTAGAAATAAATACTAAATTTGCAATATAATATTACTCATCATTATATGGGTGAGTGTCATGACAGAAACATGTAACTCACTTCTAGTTATGAAAATGGGTAGTATTCATTTTTTGTACTTTGTAGGGCCTCAAAATCTTCTGGAAGTATGAACTGTCATTGTGCCACACACTTGCATTCCTTTGTTTATTAATATTGCTCAAAAAAAGTGAAGTTACCAAACATCCATTTTTAGCTGTAATTAAGCCCAACATAACATGCCTAGTAAAATATTACATATTTATTATATATTTATTATATATTTAAAATAAGATTCTTTTTTAAAAAGTGAATGAATTTCAATATACAGACTTCTTTGCAAGAGAATCTGGTTTATGAGTTCAGCAAACAGAAATGTCAGGACTAATGTTCTAAAGTCTTTAAACACACCTGTCTAATTACTCCTTATTCCTTCTTACACTCCTGCCTATCAACCATTTTTAACTGTTAATGGTAGAAGAGCCATCTTTTTCGGTTGTACACTTTAGAAATCTGCAGCAGATCAATATTATTTAATATTTTTCTTGTTAATCCACCTTGGATTCTGACTTTCCAACAAAAACATTCCAACCTATTGAGCTCATTAGAAGGTAATTTTTCTTAAATTATCTGAAGTTCAAAGGTGAGCAGCACCCCCCTGACTAATATTATTTAAGTGCTATGAATGTCTGATACTCCATGTAGACATGATAAGCCTATCAATAATTCTTTTATGAGGAAGATATTTGTTAGTGTATATATTACTGTACTGCTGTTGTTTTTTTATGAAATTACTGATGTATTGAAAAGACTGCATTAGGACCTCATTCAGGCACGCATTTGCAGATTAATCATTGACACCAGGCACCTTCTATGCCAGTTACCCAAATGTTGGTATTTGTTTGGGGATGCTGCTCGGTTATGAGGAGTCACACCTCACAGGAATAAGGATATTGCAGCAAAACTAATTTTACCTAAGAATAAAATGTTGCAAGAATTCCATCTTTAAATACTGTTCTTCATGGAAAATACTAGTTAATTGTAAAGACTGATTTGCCAAAGAATACATTAACTTCCAGACAGTTCAGTTCCTTGTTTCACAACTGGTGCTTTTGGTATCAGCTCTCCTGGAAATGCACTAATTCACAGATAGCTGAACTAATCCATCCTCTGCACACAAGCCTGGGTATGTAAGGTCCATAATAATGGGATGACTTTTTGTTTGAAGGGGTCTCCTCAGCACTTGTGCTTCCACAGCAGAGGATATGAAACTCTGTTGGTTTCAACTTCCACGATATCTAACAATTCATGGGTAGTCAAGGTGATTAGAAATATATACTAAAATTTTTTTCAGGATGTATTTTTAACATCATTGATTTTTCATTTTCTTAAAATGAGAATAGAAGTTTATTTTTGAAGATAAGCTAAGTTTTGTGTGTGTTATTTTGACAAGAGGATCCTCACATGTCTTTTCCTCTCTCAATTCCTCTCACTTGCCCTCCAAATAGGGCTTTTTTAGCAAAATACATCATTAGGCCTAACAAAAAGCTCTAACGGTCTTTTATGTTTCTTTTAAACTAGAAAATCCCACCACACTAGAGTTAAGGAAGTTTGTCTGTGAAAGGAACACAGAAGTACTACATAAATATAACTTTTTCCCCCTAAAAACCTATTTTATATTTTTGGGAAATATTCATTATGGATTTAATTACTCTACAAATTGATTTTTCTTTACTATTCCCAAATAAACTATTCATTGTGTGGAAAGCTCTAATTATGGCTGCTAATAGATAGCTAATTCTGCTAGGTATTTATAGTGTCATCTCCCACAGAGAGAGTTTGCTGGTTTATCAGTTGACATTCCTAATAAAAATTTAACAGCCTTAAGAACAAAAGTTTTCCTTGTATAACATGTACCAATTCTCTGAGTGAAATAATTCTTAAACCAAAAATACAGTAAGTGTTGAAGTTTTAAATAAACTCTGACTGTTTTCAGAGTACAAAATATTAAATCGACTCAGGCAACACATAATTACAAATATCTCTATTATCTTCAAAAACAATTTTTGAAAGTTAATTTTAATCACTCTGTATCACATAATAATTTTAATTTAAATCCTGCAAGGTTACGTGGTTTCCATAATGGGGCGCAAAAGGCCGCTGGCCAATATCAATGCCCAGGATTACAAGCTACGCACTCAAGCAGAGAGGCAGGCTGTCAATTTTGTTGTTCAAGGTAAAGATCTGCCTCCCTTCCTTCCTGTCTACCCACCTGTCTCTGTCCCTGCTTGCTTTTACAGAGTGGGCAACAACTCTGATAATCTCAGGAGAATGAATATGCCAGGACACTACTAGAGTAGGCGTGAGTTTTACTGTGAAAAAGAAGTTAAAATTATATATTCCATGGAAATATATATTCTTGGAAATTGCCAGTAAACAGAATAATATAATCGTAATGATAATATTAATATCAGCAAGAGTATAAATTTTCTAATACACTAGAGTGCTCTGTGATAGTTAAATGTAGGTATTGATACAAATTGTGTATAGAGAGAATATCTTGAATTTCATTCTTCAGATGTATTGCTTCTTTAAACACTTTCCTTTCTGGTTTTTTATAGTCTGTTACTCCAGAAGGGTTTATGTGATAACATTTCTTAGATTCCAGCTTTTATTTTGCCAGATAGCTTTACTGAAATACAGAATGTTACAATGATTGTTCATTGTTATTATTTGTTTTAAAATCCAGCTCATTCTTTGAAGAAACTTTCAAACTTAATTCTGTGGAGAGTGTTTTTTTCCACAGAAAAACATTTTACATACATATTGGAAATGTAAAAGTCAGCCTTCTGTGCTCACATGTTAGTTAATCTGATGCAATAACATACTCCATTTAAGTCATTTGGGGCTCAGGTGAGTACAGAATTTAGCCACCCAAAGGAAAAAAACCCTAAGCTGTCAGCCCAAGACTGAGATCCCTCCTTCCAAGCTGTCCCTTAGAATATTTTTTTTTAATTGGATGATGCTGACAGGGTTTTCCTTAAGTTATCCTGGAAGTGTACAATTTACAAGCAAAGAAAATGTGTTTTCTAGACATTGTGATTACATGGTCCTTTAAAGTTATTTGAATTTTCCTTTTGAAACTATCACGTTCCTTTCTAAATATTATTCATTTTAATGTTTCATTTTTAAAATGACTTCAGTATTTATGTCATGTTTGACAATCCTTAAATACTGTCTCTGCAAAGATACCTACAGATCCAGAATTCTAATTCTAATTCTCATTCTATGGGTCCATCAGAGCACATAGTGTAGCACTGATAAAGAGACACAACCTCTGAGCAGCATTTGCTATGTCCATCTGTCCCAAGAGCTGGAGCAAGGCTGTCACTGGACTGTCTATGGAACACTCACTTCTATCTATATACAGTAATAAGATTGTCAGATTTCACTGTCAGTTCAAATGATACTGGAGGACAAATGTGATGAAAAATAATGTAATTGTCACTCAGAATGTAATATTAGAAGATATGGTGAAGTGAGCATTAAAAACTCTAAAATATTCAGTATTCCCAAATTTTATTAAAAATTCGTTCTAGACTACTATGATGTTTTAATTTTAAGATTTCAGCTATAAGATAATATTTGAAGACTGTAAAAACGTTCTAAATTATGATGAAACCTTTTATGACATTTAGTGTACTAAGCTGCATGTAATATATGTTTTATAGTTATACCTAATAGTCTAATTAATTTATGTAATTTACGTTTTGATTATGGTAGCAGCAACCAATAGCAGAACACTTCGGATGCATGACAATATTGGGAGGAATGTAGAATTGCAGCTTTGAATTATTACAATTGGATTTCTCACACCTTTTTCATAGTGTTTTTTCTCTTTTTGAATATTTTCCAGTTTAATAGTTTTCACCAATGTACAGCATATTATTCTTCAGTTATTATTCAGTTGTACCTATCCCCATAGAATACATAGAAAAACAGTTTGTTTTCTCTTTAATTATTTATAATTATTTTCTTTTTTAGAAGTTTAAAACAGGACACCTTTAAAAATCATATTTCAGTAAAAATTATTTTGAGAAGTCTTTCAAATCTTATTACTCTACAATGTTTCATAAAGAATATATCTAGAACATATCTTTTGTGATGGACTAAATGCTCAGTATAGTTTTATTCTCACAGTCACTAAGAAGGTATTTACCTTACCTTTGTTGAAGCATCCTTTCTTAGTTTTTATATCAGTTGTTCCTTTTTGTGTTTTGTTGAATAATTTGACACATCATTTGAAAGGAAAACATGACAGGTATTTGAGGCTAAACACATTGCCATCTCAATCATCAGCTGAGGCTCTGCCCTTGGTACAGTTAATGAGCAAAACAGAATCTCAGCAAGGGATTCAGAGGAGGCAGTTTGTCATAGATGACTGTGGAGAAAGAAGAGACGTTAAACCTTTGTCCTTGTTCTCTTAGATATTCCTCCCTAGCCAAAAGGGTCCACTCTATCCTGGGGGACATCAGGCACAGCCTCACTGGCCAGTCACTGTCCCTCTGCTCTGCACTGGTGTGGCCCCACCTCACGTCCTGTGTGCAGTTTTGGGTGCCTCAATAAAAGGAGGACACCAAACTGTCAGACTGTGTCCAGAGGGGAGTCACCAAGTTACTAAAAGGTCTTGAGGACAAGACTTCCAAGGAGCAGCTGAGGTCCCTTGTGTTGTTCAGCCTGGAGAAGAGGAGGCTGTGGGATGAACTCATCACAGTCTACAGGTTCCTCAAAGGGGAGCAGTGGAGGGGGAGGTGCTGAGCTCCTTTCTCCAGTGACAGGTGTAGGACCTGAAGGAATGGCATGAAGCTGTGTCAGGGCAGTTTAGGTTGGATATTTGGAAAAGGCTCTTCACCCAGAGGGTGGCTGGGCCCTGGAACAGGGTAGTGGTCACAGCCCCAAGCCTGACAGAGCTCAGGGAGTGTTTGGACAATGTTCTCAGTCATGCAGTTCAGATTTAGAGTCCTGCAGGGAGTTGGCGAGTTGGACTTGATGATCTGTATGGGCCTCTTGTGATTGGAGATAGTCTGCAATTCCCTGGTTGCCTCTCAGCAGAGTACCCTTGTCATTTGGGTACCTGGCTGTTCTCTGCCCCTCTTCTGAAAGTTGAATCATTTGGAAGAAAAAAATTCAGAATTCATAGAGTTACAGGATTGTAAAAAGGACCATGATCTAGGACATTTAGGATGTTTAATGGGACAAGGAGAATTATGGCTTCCACTCTTTACTGAAAGAATTGTTTCTATATTTTATCAGATAAATCTTTTGTGTAAAATGTTTGGATCAGAACAAAGCCCTTCACCAAACTGCAGGCCTGGAGAATTATTCTGCCTCTTGATGACCAGAAATATGTCATCTAATTCTGTGCCATTACACTGTTTTATGCACCACTGCTTTTAACACTGTAATGTAATGAATATACATTACATACACATGGAAATATGAAAAAGTGCAAAATTAAGGCTCCAAATTGAAATGCAGCACTGAAACAATGTTCTGACCTTTTGTGACATTAAGTTTTAATTGATTAATAGGTAAATTTTAATTAAAGCTTAGATAGATAATTTCATACCTTTTTTAATGGAAAGTATAGTCATGAATGACAAATTCACCTTTAATTAACACATAATTTTGTATTGTTATTTTCTAGTTTTAATTAACATATAATTACTTCCTGTGTTATTTATTAATCTTATAATCTGTTTTACATATTACATTAATTGGATCTGCTAGTTTTGAAAATTCTTATAATTCAGAACCTTCTGATTTTTTTTTCCTCCTATGCCATATTCCAGGAACATTTTATTTTGCATGCTTTAAATTAAAAACAGATCACTTTCTTTCATAGGTTCTGCAGCTGATCTTTGTAAAATGGCTATGGTGAAGATTTTTGCCTCTGTTGTCATTTCTCCAACTTTAACAGCCAGGTTAGTAATGAATGACTCAAAACTGATTTGTTTTAAAACAAAACTTGTTGAAATGAACGTGTTTCTGGCATTTTAAGCAGCTCTAGAACTACCATGTGTACCTCTGAATCTTTTAACAAGCAAGGAATGGTTTCATACATTTAAAGTTAAACCTTTGTGCATAAATGATTGGATCTCTAAATGGCATTGCCCCAGCGTCATTAAAACTCAGCCAGATCTAATTCAGTGGTAGTTCTGCACCTTTGAAATCAAGCCCACTGATCATATCCTTCCTGTATTTGAGTGTATTGTACAGTGGGAATTGAACATTCAATGGGCTGGGAAAAAAAACAGGAATCAGGAAACCAGTGCTCAAGCAAAATAAATGAACATTTTTAAAATTCTTGTACAGATGGCTTTTCCTTAAAGAAAAGCTCAGTCATCATGATTCTCTTCTGTTGTGACTGCTCAAAGTTGGGTGGGAGATCACAGAATGTCCTCAATGAGTTTTATGCCAGTAGGAGAAATAATGAGTGTACTTTTCCTGTGGAGAAGTTGGTCCAGACAGCCAGTGAGCACTATTATTTGCTGCACTAGAAAGAGTCTTTGAAGTCAAACATGTAGAAAAAAGCCCAAATAACTGGGTTTTCATCTTTGGTAATGCAAAGGTTTTGTAGCAAGCAATCCAGAAGAACATGAATTGGTGCAGAAGCAGCTCAGACAAAAGCAGAGTAGTGCAAATAGTGCAGAACATCAATGTTTCTGTTGTCATCTAGAAAGGATGATAACAACTTAGCTGTAGCAATCATGCATTGAGGACATCTGTGGGTGTTTAGTTCAGTACAAAGAAATAGAATTTGTCCTTCTAAATATATTTGGCAATTATGGGTATTATCTAACCCTATAAGTACTTTGTATGTGTTAGTGTGTGTATACTTTACACCCAGCAATGTTGTCTTATTTGATCAATGTTTGAAAATACAATTTCTAATTACAAATAAAAGTTCAAATTGTTGAATTCAGAGTAGTTGAACTCATTCCTATGCTAAAAATAAAACAATTTCTGAATGACTCTTAAATGTTCTTGCAACTTTTTAAGCAAAATGCCATTAAACTATTAAAAAAAAACAGTTAGTGACCCACTAGTACAAATCTGAAAAGGGAAATTGTTCTTTGATGGAGATCCTGCCTGCACTCAGACAATGATACATTTATCTATTAAATGTTGGATGATGCACTATCTCATATTGCATTGTACACTTTTAGGCAGATTGTCTGCACTGATTATAATTTATTTTGGTACCTGAGTTGAATGAAAAGCCCAGAATCTGCCATCTGTGGCATGGATGAAAATTTCTGCAGCAGTAGCAGGCATAACTGAGTTGGATGAGTGATAGAGGAGCAGCCAACAGTCTTTAGTGGAGGAGGCAAGTGGAGGTGGTGTGAGGGCAAGGAACATACTACATTCTGTAATTCCTGCCTGGCACACAGATCTCTAGGTTCAGCAACTGGCTGTAATTCTGAGAAAGCCAAAGTTCTTTTCTACTAATGTTGTGTTTGATTAAACTTGTGAATGTTTTTTTCACTCAACAGAAAATGTTACTTGTGTTTTTCTTTCTCAAAACTATTTCTTTTAAAGAAGTAATGTCACCAAATGGCTAAGGAGGTAACAGACTTGGGGAAGTATTAAAGCTGTACATGTTGAAATTCCTGGTGTTCTGAAAGCACAGGGGAATGGCTACACCAGAGAACGGAAAAATATCACTGCCTATCCTGCTTGGTCCTATCATAAATATCACAGCTGGGAAAGACCAACACTGCAAGGGCATTTAAAAAGCATAGACTGTTTTAAACAGGGGTTTTGAACTTCTGCCAGCCATTAACAACTGGATGGCTTTGCTAGAGGAGAGTGTTTTAGTACTCAATAATGGCTCCTTGCTGTAATATTTAGTAGGTACTTACAGGCCAGGCTTGTCAGAAGAGCACAATCAATGCCTTTGTAAATTCTGTGAACACTTCCCTGCTTGGACAGTGGCATTTGAAAACGTCAGAAGGATATTGCCAAAAGAATATGGGACTGAAACTTGAAATATTGTGTTTCTGCTTGTCTGCCAGGTGAAAGTCAGTTACTTATTTTTTCAGTGGTCTTTTGATTTTCTTATCAGTCACGTCAGGATAATGATCCTAACATCCTTTATAAAGCTGTCTGAAAAATATTGTCGAAAGGAAGTGTGGACATAATTGGTGCTATTGTAACAGTGGGAATGTTCAGTAGCTCTTCCAAAATGAGAAATATAATCAATCTCTTATTATCACCCCATCAGATCATATTTATTCCAAAGATAGCACACTACTATCTTTTCTTCTATCTTCATCCCCTTGTAAGTATCTTTATTTCCCTGTTAGAATTTCTGATTTTGGAAACAGGGTTTTCACTTTGGGCAGCATATCAAAGAGAAATATCATTTTTACATGCTTTGGAAGTGATTATGAACATTTTCACTGGGAGACAGTATCCTATTAAGCTAGGTTAGGTTTTGGCTAACGCTCAACATTTTGTCTTACTTACCTTAGAAAAAATGAAAAACTAATTCTAAATAAGGTCTTAGAGTTTTTAGTGTTAGTTTGCAGGTATGTTTGCAGTCTTCACTCTCAACATTGCATTAATTGTTCCTGTGCTGGAGGCTGTTCAGCAGTGAGCAAGTTCTGACCCAATCATGTGAAGCTTCATTTTTGTGTGACTAGCACTTAGAAGATTTTCAGTTATTGTTTGCATATATGATGCTGCATTTGGGAGTCAGGAAAGGTGATCAAGTTACATTTTCATGATGCTTCATCAGAGAGGTGTTCTTGATGAAACAGTATATTCCACTGTGACTGATTGATTCTGTCAACTAGCAGTCTCATTTTTCTCTTTATGTTTCTTTATCTTTTTACTCCAATACCAGCTTAGCAGCTTATGCAGTTGCCAATAACAAACAAGTCAATCAGTTACCTGGAAGCAATTTTATGGAAATCAGGAAAAGTAGTATTAAATGTAATGTATATGATACAGATCTAATATTAATATGGGTTGACTACTGGCATCAGTGTTGATGATATCTCTGCGTTTTGTGTGGTGCTGACAAGTAATCAGAATTTTTCAGACTTCTCCCATATTACCTAGTTCTTTAAGTTGTTGTTCTTCTGCTGCTGGCCAAGTTGCTCATTGAAAATGTGCTGCTGGCATAAATTATTGAAGTGCCAGCTTTTACCTGTCTGATGCAATCCACAGAATCCACACGATGTTTCCTGCAGGCAGATGATAGCAGAGAAACTTCTGAAATGAGATCAAGGAATACAGTAGCAGCTGAAAAAAAGATTTATGGAATTGATGAGAGTGCAAAGGTGAACTTGGTGAATTCAGATGGACAGCTGTAGTCCTTTTAAGTGTTTAAAACATCACTGCAGTGACAGTCACTTGGTGAGAAAGAAGGATGGTGGAGAATTATGGAAGAATTGCTGCCTATAGCATTGCTTGTACTTATTATCATTTTGTAATCTGAAGAAGCACTGATGTTACCCAAAGTCTACCTGGTATTACATGGGCTTCTCAGTATCTCAACAACATGAACATGAATTTTAACAAGTCTACAGAACTACTGAGTAATTTGGAGTGAATCCACCAATTCTGCTTTTGCACAAAATTATTGTTCCTTCAGCACTGGGCCTGTGCCATACACACACAGCTTTACTTCTCAGCATGTCTGGAGCCTAGTTAAAGAGACAGGTTCAACCACAGGCCAAATAAAGGAGTAATCTGAAAAGAAGAAACCACTAACAAAGAAAAGCAAAAAGTTTATTTTCTTGGTTGGTCCCAGCTGCTTTTCAATAGCAGTGGATGTTGGAATTTTGTATGTCTTCCTCAAGGAACAAACACCTTAATCAACCTAATGCTTTTCCGTGCTGGTGAGCTGTAAATGCAACTCACTTCTTCAGTTAGCTAAATTAGTTAGAAACAGCTCTTATTGTCCCAGCAACAAGTATTGTTTTGTGTGACCTGGATTTTTTTCAGATACAAGTCAGGTGATAAATTACAAATTGTTCATTTCTTGAAAGTGGCTTCAGTTATAGTACAACACAAGAATCTAGAGGCATTTTTATAAGGTGTGTCAGGATTCAATAATTATTGCTTTATAAACTGCTTATAATCTCTCAGATTCATACAAGAGGGCATATAAATAAACCCAACTTATTACATCATAGTTTCAAATAAATACATTAAGTAAAGTTCTTAGTTGCTGCTATTTGTGTTGATCTTTAATTCTGGGCATAAATCTTACATCCCTTTATCTGTTTTTTCAGGAGTTAGATAACTGTTTTTACTTGTGTTTCTTCTCTAGCAGTTAACCAGGATTTTCAAATAAATGCTTTTTGCTCTGGTATTCTGCCCACAATTCCCACTCAGTATATGCCCAAACTTCTTTAATATATTAAATCTAGCAAGATGGCTAACTTTTATCCTTAGCCTAATACTGGAGAAACTGAACCACAAGGAAAAGGTAAGTTTTGGATTCTGCTTGAGGAGAGTAAGATTATTTCACAGACAAATGCTTTTGTTTCTGTAGCAGAAGGAAACCTCTGAGGTGATATTTCATTCTCCATAGCTGTTGTCCAGTATGTAACTCTTTGCCTCCCAAAATAGCCAAATAACACTGAATTTCTATGCAAGCTGTAACTTAGAAAAATCATTTTCCTCAAGCAACCAAAGCAGTATTTTGCATGTATCCACAAGATGGTGAGCTGTTACCTGAACACATCATGCTCAGTGACCAGAGCAAGTTAGTCTTTATAGAAAGAGCCAAGTATATTTAATGTGCTGAAATATCACAGCCAAAAAGGACATGCATCATGTAGCAGGTTTTTCGCTATTCCTTTATGTAAGACATTCAACACAAATAAATATATTTCATTTATAAAACCCTTTTGTAGGTCACCTTTTAGATTGGTATGTTTTCAAACATTTTGGAGACATGCAAAATTCTATTATCTTTAATTAGCCATCTGTTCAGTTTCCCACTCTTCATGATGTAGCTGCTGAGAAAACCCATTTCACAGGCTAGCTGAATTTTTATGGTTAAAATGTTAAAATTATTTGGTCTTTATCATGAAAACACTGAAAGACATAACTTAAAGTTAATGCAAGTAACATGTATTCAGGGATGATGTATCCTGAACTATAACTTTTATATTACAACATTAGGAATCCACATAGATGCAGCTTCAAAAAAAATTTAAAAAGGGAAAATTCTACAAAATATTACAATATGCTGATAATCTTGTTCCTTACTTACATGACAATAGGAAACCTGTCCACTGGAGTCTATGGGCATCAGTGGGCACAATTAAACCACAGGTAGTATTAGTAATATCAGAAAATAAGTGAATAGTGTTTCAGTACAGGGGATGTAGATATTTCTAAGAGTAATTGGATCCAGCTTCCATCTGGTCCATTGTCACTGAGAGTGGCCAGTAACAGATGCTTCAGGAGGGAGGTGTAAGATCTGTAGTAGAGTAGCCTGTCTGCAGATTTTCATCTTCCTCTGCTTGTGGGGATGAGTCTAAGTTCTGAAACGTAAGATTTAAGAGTCTTCCCACAAAGTCATTGTATGTCATCATTTCTAAATGTTCTTGAAATCCATGCAGGTATTTGTTTCACAAGCAGCCATTCCAGCTTTTTCTGGCAAAGTGTTTCATTCCGTACCTTTTAATTCAATATTGTATTTTAATAAATATTAATTTATTAAGTGTGAAAGCATAAATTTTTCAAATTAAATTAAATTCTTATTTTTGTTTAAAACATGAAACATATTTTCATGGTTTTTTTTGTTTTGATGGCTTGGGTTTTGCATTTTTCCATATTCCCCCATTTGTCTGATTTCAAAATGCCTTTTGTTTTTATCTTTTTTGTTTGTTTGTTTGTTTTTGTTTTTTTTTTTTCCTAACCACCTAACAGTTCTTAGGCTTTTTGGGTTTATTTTTAAACTTCATATACAAAGCTTTTAACTGTGTACTCCCATACCTGCAATTTTAAAGTCTCCCATTAGGCATTTATGGCTTTCAAATTCAAAAAAAGGTGTTAGTAGTTGGATTATTATTTTATTGATTGATTTGATATCAAAAAAGGGGAATGACATAGGATGAGAGACAAGTATGTTAATATTTGAAATATCAAGTCTGATACTGTTGTATGACCTTCATTTCAGTGGTCACAGACACAGTGGTTTTTTAAAAAATATGAAAACCTTATGAGAATAGAAAAATAGAAATATTTTAAAAATATTTTAGGAAATATTTTAGAGAATATTTTTAAAGTATTAAAAAATTTATTATGCTACCAAGAGGTCATTACTGCCATATTTAAAGCAGTGTACTTCTAGTAACTCTTTAATGTTTATATTTTTATTGTATATAAATACTTAACTAGTAACATTGTTTTAAATTCTGAAGACGTATTATAGGATTTTTTTTCACAAGAATTTTTACTCAACCATTAAGTTATGATGGATTTCAGATAATTCATCTTCTTTAGTCCTTCTCTAAAGATGATACTTTTGCTTTAGGAAATCTCTTGGTCAGATACGATTTAATTCTCAGTATCTTCAAGTTAGAAATAAAATGTGTTATTTGTTGTGGAAATTTTACACTGAAGTGCTCTAGTTCAGAGTCACACCTGTGATCTTGTCCTGCACCGCTTTTTTTCTGAAGATGTAGGAATGTCAACAGGAACCATCTGAAACTTCAGTCTGGGCTCTCAGCCTGGCTCCTGGTCAGAATAAGGTGCCCTTGATTCCTTACAGAAGTGTAGGATCAGTTAGGCTGGAAAAGATAAGATCATTGAGTCCTACTATGTTATGCATGATGATCAAACCCTCTTTTTTAAAGCTTTTCCACTTGCACAGTTTAAAACCTTTTAAAATTTATTTTCTATTCAAATTCTTAAAACAGACAGCTCAATGTACTAGACACTCATAGAATGTTAGGTTGGAAAATACCTCCAAGGTCATTGAGTCCAACTGTTAAACTGGCACTGCCGAGTCCACCACTAAACTGCTGGTGTTTTATATTTTATATTATCTTCCGACAGACCAATCTGAAAAGCTAAGTCATGTTATGCTTTGAATGTGTTTTTAACAGCAGCAAAAATTTCCCTGGTGATACAAAAAAATACATCACAAAAATGTACATAGGGTTAATCTCTGTCTGACTTCTGGTTGTTGTTTTGGGAGGTGGCAGCCCCACAAAGTCAACACACAGAGCTGGGGTTTCAAAGTGTGAGTTCAGAACATCTAGGTCAGAACCAGCCTTAGTCCCTTGTCTGTAGAAGAAGCATGAATTTAATTAGTTTGAGCATCTCTTGGCACGTTCTAACGTCCTGAAGCACTGCATGTCACTGTTAAAAACCTCATTCTGATGAAGACTACTATGACAATCTTGTCTCTTTTTTCCCCCCTCCCCTACACAGGCCTCTTCTAATGAATATACCTGCACTGGAGCCTGTGGCATGTCATGCCACAGTGCTCTTTTTTGAGTTTAGACAGAAAGTTCTTTCCTTTAATGATAAAGAAAAATACAGTTGCTCACTAATAAGGTAACAGCTGTTTTGTTGAGGTCAGTTCAATAGTGTAATTATTTCTAGGTGTTTGAAGTAGTCATGGAAAACCTTGCAATTCTGTACTTTAGAACAGAGGAGTCCAGATCTGGAATATATTGATTTCCAGTAAAAAAAACACAAAATCCCCATTAGTTCTTTTATTAGACAACTGGCCTGGTACTAGGGAAAAGTATGGTCTAACAATATGGCTTCATAAATAGAATACGATGAAAAAATATTTTGAGAACAGTTAATTAGTTTTGGCATATATCATTCATTAATATGATTATGATATAGTAGTAATAGCTGGACAGATCCATTGGAGAGATGAGAATGCAGTCTCTGTGTTGCTTTCCAGGAAACTGGAAGAATGATCAATGTAGTTCTAAGAAAATGAAAAGTATTTTCTTAAAAAAATTCTATTGTGCAGCATAAGAGTTTAAAATGGCTATTGTATGCTGGGCACACTAAAGGTGGTAAAAGCTATGTTCAGACTGGCAGTCACAGAAATATTTCTGCATTTGAAGGGTCAGGCTGTAGCACTATGTCTAGTTCCACACCATGGGTATGCTCAGATGCAAGTCATATTTCTCAGGAAAGGAAATCATATGTGTACTCATCAAAAATGATGCTTGATTTTCAGTCAGGCAAGAACACAGTTAATAAAATGCTATTTTATAAATCAAAGGCATTCTTATCTGTAAAATTAAAAATGTACTAGTCTCTGCCTGGTTTGCAGTTTCTAATCCAGTTGGCCATACCTTTTAGCACAAGATAATGAGAGAAGCTTGCTATTGCAACATTCCTTCAAAGTGAAGAGGATTCAATTAAGCTATTCAGTAAAAGTATTGGGGCTTTTTCAAACTTTTTTTCACTCAGAGTATGCAATGGCTGGGTGAGTGCATGCAGAGGAATGGTGAAAGCTGTAAACTCTGAATGTACAAATTGCTTTGATTTTTTTTTTCTTTCATCTTTATTGATGTCAAATTGAATGCTTCCTTCTGTGGAACAGCATATTGCATGCAAGTGTTATTTCTTAAGCAAGACTGAAAAAATAAAGGTGGCCTTGTACTGTAAGACCAGAACTGATTGTTTGCTGTGAAACATGTAAGAAAAAGAGATAAAACAACATCAAAAAATATCTATCTTTTTTGATGAACATTAAGGAGGAAACAGTGTGTACTATTTCACTTCTTGGCATCAGTCTAGGAAATCATGATTAGTGTTAATTAAATCCTCTGTAATATTTTTCATTTGAAAATAGAAGTGTATTTGAAATACTAACTTCTTAGATCTCAGAAATATTATTCCCATTTTCTAACTGAAGGCATTGGTTAGGAGAGCAGCAGAGCTAGACAGAGAGCTAGCAATGCCAGCTTCTAGTTCTGTATTTAGCAGGCAGAACATGGTCCTGAAGTTCAGATTAATCACTAGATGTGTAAGATGGGGCAGATGTAACTCTGCAGCTCCGTGCAGGGCCTGAGTTAACTGGCAATGCAAGTGAGCTGATGGGCTGTGCTGTTCAGGAGAACATGAATGGGAATCAGGGTCCTTTAGCTGTGATGGAGAGCTAAGCTAAAGGAACTGGGCTGCATTCAGTAGGTGAACTGGAGCATGTAGAGTTGTATCAAGTCTATTTTGCTGTCCAGAGAGAAAATTTCAGTTAATTTACATTGCTTCCACAGGTTTTCAGACACACATAAGGTGGCACTTAATTCTGATCCCACCCAATCCTCCTGTTTTACTTTTGGCATGGAGGTGAGGTGATCACTTGTTACAATGCTGATCGGTTTTGAAAATCCCATTCTTTAATTCCTGAATCCTGGTAAATTTATGATGGCTTTATGCATATTGTAAGTTCTTCTAAAAAAGGACTTTTCCTTACCAAATATTCAGAATATTGAATGAAGGCATGAGACACTACTCTGGAACAAATAATAACCAGTCTATTGTATTTTTCTTGCACTGGTTTAATAAATGCAATTATTTTCACTTACTCCATTGATTGTTTATTCATCTTTAATATTCACTGTTCTGATCTATCCCTTTTGCATGTCTTTTCAGTGGTTATGAGGACACTTGCTTTAATTAATTTACTTGAATTAGAAATTACAACTTCTCATGTAATTGTATTCTCTTGCTATAGATGATCCTGGTCTTTTCATCTATTTCTTTTTTATGTCCTGCGTCCTAATTTCCTATTAGAAATATGTTAATCTTTGTCACTCTGCTTCTGACTGTGTTGTAAGTGACTAATAATTTAAGATCTATTATTAGAGCTCACCACACTGTTAGTCAATGTCACATTGTAATTTAAGGCTGTGTGAAACTATCTTAAGAAGCTGTGAAAAGTTGTAAGTCATAACCATATTGATGTTTCAGCCATTTGTAAAGAATTATTTACTTGAATAACTGCTATTATTAAGAAAAGGTATTAAGGAAAGTCTACAAGTGACATTTAAGTCACAGAATCACAGAATGGTTTGGATTGGAAGGGACCATTAAGACCACCTTGTTCAACCCCCTGCCATGGGCAGGGACACCTTCCACAGAACAGTTTGCTCCAAGCCCCATCCAACCTGGCTGTGAACACTGCCAAGGATGGGGCATCCACAGCTTCTCTGAGCAACCAGTTCTAGTGCCTC
Organism: Aegithalos caudatus; assembly: GCA_013389925.1. Classification (NCBI taxonomy): domain Eukaryota; kingdom Metazoa; phylum Chordata; class Aves; order Passeriformes; family Aegithalidae; genus Aegithalos; species Aegithalos caudatus. Next base: position 1,062,100 of record WEIU01000098.1, on the reverse strand, counting down.
ACCACCCTCATAAGGAAGAATTTCTTCTTTTTATCCAATTCAAAAAAAACCCAAGCTATATTAACAAAACAGTCTGTCTCCATAATCTCTTGCATTTTTCTGTAAATTATGTTGATATTAAGCAATACCTTGTCATGTCATCAAATCCCTGAATGACATTTATAAGCTGGCAAGCACAATTTGGGTTTACAACCATGGTCTTTGTGTTTCCAGAATATAGGGAGGGGCAATTTTTAAGTTCATTAATGATTTTAAAATTTTCTTTGGATGTTCATTTTCATTTTAACTTAACTTTTTGCATATGTTATCTGATGTCTCTGAAATTTTTCAGGTTAATTGCCCAGATCCATGATGAACTGTTGTTTGAAGTAGAAGATTCTCAAATTCAGGAATTCTCAGGTAAATACAATCTCTCTTGCTGTTTTCCTCCCATCCATTTTTACTCTTTATATCCTGTGATTTCTCAGAGAATAAAGAACTAATGAAGTGAGAAGAAGCACATTGATTCTCACAATTAAGAATATGTATACTAAGCAGATTTTTCTGAATGTTTTCTACCACTAGCTCTTATGTAGATAAAATGTGATATACTCATTTGGTATTCATTACCACGGTTATTTGTATTTAGTTTTTTTATCAAGATATCATCATCCACTGTGTGAATCCTATAAAAGTAAATAATATTTCCTCCAAGGTTTTATAAGGAAATAAACCAGTTTGAAGTACTTTAGATTAGGGGCTGTTACATAAAGAAGTATTTAATGCTTCATGTAAGATTATACCATACTGTAATTTCTAAGTTAGTTTGCTGCTTTTCTGTATTAAGAAACCTTTATGATGGCACTCTCAAGGTTAAGGTTAGTAAAAATTTGTGCCTATGTTTCTATCCTTTCAGCTGGCTTACTTCCAGACATTTTTCCCCAAGCCAGAGTTTGTCTCAGCATCTGGTACAAATTTAGCAAAGTGAAGGCACATAGCAGACTGCTGGTTCTCTTCTCCAGTAACTAGTGGATTTATTCCTGTAGGCACCAAGTGCTTATTCACAAATTTTGGTCCAGTTTTAAGCTCAACAATATGTTTGGCTAAACCAATTAGCATAATGTCACAAATATTTTAAATGAACCAATACAAGAAATATCTTCCATTATAACACAAGCATTTAATAAAAAAAAAAAAAAAAAAGAAAATTCACCTTCCTGTTCTGTGTTCATTTGAACACTGCAATTTGCTATATTAGTCTCATTTCATCATTGATCCTCTTGTGAGTATTAGTTCAAAATGAGAACATTAAAACTCTATCTAATCCAAATAAACTACCTGGGAAATATTCAGCTCAATATATTCAGGGCATTGTAATGAATTAAATTAATATATTAACATTTGCCTTCTAAATACAGAAGTTAAAATCTCATTTAAATTAAAATAAAAAAGATACAATTTATTGGAGATTGCAATATCTGTTCAGAGAAAGCAATGTCTAAAAGTGACATAGTTTCAGAGTTAGGAAGCATAGTGTATTGAAAGACATCTGTAGGACAGCATAGAAGGATTTTTATTATCTTATTTTGCATCAATTTGCATAAAGTATAGAGCTAATATTATACCCAAAAGATAAAAATGATTCATCGTTGATTATACAATATATAGAAAATCATAGATTCTGCCCTCATTGGGTAAAATTCAGATCTCCATTATTAGTCTGAATTTATAGCAAACTCAGAAAAATCAATACTTTTCAAGTATAACAGAAAAAAACCTCTAGCTATCATATGAATAATGGTAATACATTATCCCACTATGGAAACATGATGACTGGAGGCTTTTTTCTGAAAATGCAAAAGGAGTGCAGTTCAAATACTCAAGTTTAGAATATGCACTGCACAGTAATTAGTTTGCTGATCTCCAGGTCTAGCTGCAGGGTGCAGAACAAACAGACCTGTAAATTCCTTGTTGTGCTTCAAAGTTATCAGCCTATAATTGAAGTTGCTAAGATGACCTTTAGAAAATGGACCTGGGCAATCTAAAGGTCTGAGATACCTTGAAAATTGTCACTGCACTTACTATACACTGCCAAACTTGAGTGTTCAAGATGGAAGTTTGTTTCATTCTGCTGATTGAAGATTGAGTTTTCAATTTGTCTCTACTTTGCCATAACAGTCAAAGAAAAAAAATGAAAATTCTACATTACAGGAACTTTCAGATATACTCCTGTCAGAACAGAAGAGTGATAACTTGTCTTATTCTTTACACAAAAGACCAGCCTGAGACATTGATTTCCTTCCTCTTTATTCATCACTGGGAGAACCTTGCTTGGGGTAAGGCTCTGGTTCTGGTTCATCTCCCCAGTACAAGACTGAAGCAAGTGCAACAAAGATGATGAAGGGACTAGAGCATCTGTTCAGTGAAGGCAGGCTGAGAGACCTGGGGCTGTTCAGCCTGGAGAAGGCTCAGAGGATCCTACTGATGTGTATATCTTAAGGGAGGGAGTGGGCATAGAGGAAGTGGTGGTGCCCAGTGACAGGCAATGGACACAAACTGAAACACAAAAGGCTCCCTCTGAAGATCAGGGAACACCATTTTACTCTGAGGGTGACTGAGCACTGGCACAAGTTGCCCTGAGAGGTTGAAGAGTCTCCATCCTTGGAGCTGTAAAAAAGCCATCTGGATAAGACCTGAGCAACCAGCTCGAGGTGGCACCTCTGAGCAGCTGGGCTGGACCAGGTAACCTCCAAAGTTTCATTTCAGCCTCCGACTCTGTTTTGCAAATAATCCTACTGGTAGAAGTAATCCAAGGTGTTTTAAAAGGGTCCAGAGCTGGCATTCTTCAGTCGTTAGTGAGGATTTGTTTGATCTGAATAGACAGAAAAGAGTGTATCTGCACTGGCATCTCCCTTCCAGTCAGAAGTACTGCTGAAGCAGATCTCCCTATTGTCCCAGACCATGCTGTGAACGGTTTCACTTCACATCACAGAGCAGCCTGAGAACAGTTGACCTAGATTCCTTTCAGATGAAACTAAATAGGAACACTCTTTTCTCCTAATCTTTTCCAATTATTTCAGGAGCTGCTAAGTGAGGTAACAAATTAGGTATCTGAGCATTAAACCAAAGAAATGTCAGTAGGATGTGTGCTCCTAATTCACTTGAGTGCTTTGAAAGTCCAAAAATGGTTTTCATCTCTTTACCTAAAGTTCTTTCACCCCTTTTTTAAAATCCCTGCTCTTCTTACTTTTATTTGCCAATATTCTTCAGCTGTCAGCTTTGTCTTTACATATCTAATGAGCTTTTGTCCATTCAGAAACTTTAAATTACAGAATCTGCTGACTTGCAGTTTCCAGCCTGCAGTTTAATGATCCAGAGAGAAATCTCAGTTGTACAGTCACAAAGCTCAGTAAAGGGAAAGACGTGGACTTGAAGCTAAAGAGGAGTGTTTGAGGGTTTTAATGGATTACACTTCAGTGCTGTGTTATTCAACTCCATTTAATGTGATCCAAGAAGTACTGGCCTACTATTCAGCATGTTTGCATTCTGATTCCAGTCATGTTTCTGATCTACTTTTTCAGGAAAGCAACAACAAATATACATCTCCTTTTTCTTGTTTGTAGAATGGACATGAAACTTAAAATATTCATAAGATTTATAAATGAAGAACATAAAGGTAAATAGTATTATTTCATTAGATCATAGTGCAAGATATGAGCCTTCTCAGCAGCATTTCCCTGATTAGAGTCTCTTTTGAATTGCTTCACAACATCAAAATATCCTTTTGCTTCTAAGACTCTCCTGAATGGCGGCTGAAAATTGCCACAAGGAATCATGGTACTGGCACTTTCTTTAGTATTGCTTAGGACTTCATATGCTCTAATAAGGATTTTCAAGACTTCTCAATATACAGAAATCCCATTTTAGTGCATCTAATAATGCACAGATGATTTGGAATCTTTTGAATCTAATAAACAAGAGGCAAGCAACGAAGTGTTCTGTTTTTTGTTTTTTTCTAGATCTACTTCTGCACAAAGTACTGCATGAGGTGGGTCATCACAAGGTCTTATCTATTTTGGAAGAATACCTTCCTCAAAAAGAATCCAGCATCTACAGTTTTATAGTACACATATGGCTCACTCTAAATGGACAAGGCAGAACATCATTTATTTATAGCAAGGTTTTTACTGCCCAAGCTTTGACATACTTTGAAATACAATGAAGCACATGCTACTCTGAATGGTGCAATTTTCATCAAAGATATGGCATATTATTTCCCTCAATTCCCTGTTTAGGGCAAGAACATGACAGCAAAAGAGCTTTTAAAAATCCTAATTTCCTATTAGAGGGTGCTTGGGAAGTTCAAATCACAACATTTGGCAGAAATTCGTTTGGCTTGGGCAGAAGGCTCTCAGCTTTACCATCAATAATCTTCCTGGTTTTTGGCCAGTTTGCCTGTCTGGCTTCCTCACATCTTGAGCACTCCAGCAGCCCGGGAAGCAGAGAGGCAGATGATATTGTGGGAATGCCAAAAACTGGGTTCTTGAGTCTGAGAAGGCTCAGCATCTCTGAGTCCTGAAGTCTGTGTAATCAGGTAGACAGTCTGTCCCAAAATCAGACTGAGTCTGTGTGGAGACTTTGGAAGAGTATTTAGGAATGGCAAAACCCAATTTTTCATTTAGTGAGGACTGTTACTCACACTGGTGCTCCATGCTATGTTTGAAATGCCTCTTTGCCTTTCGATTATGCTGAATGCATTGCAGCTGAAAGGGGGAATATGCTTTGTGGTGAAGAAAATCAAATTTATTTTTTTTTTTTACAGTACAGGGATACCTGTAGTTACAGCTGTAGAATCTGTCTTCTAATGTGTGTTCCATAAATAGCTGGTGGGTTTGAATGGTGAACTTTGCCAATGGCAATTACTGTGGATTCTTCCATGTCTGTCTGCTTGATTGCATCCATTAGTGATAATTAAATGAAAGATACTTGGTACTTGAAATAATATCTTTTTGTAGAAATATATGTATTCCAGTGCTTTGTGTTCAATATCAGAGTGCATTAGAGTAATTTTTAAAGGTGTTTTTTAGAACTCATTTATAATTGTACATTATTAATAGAATTAAAGAATTTCTGCATCTGTTCTTATTTATAGTACATGTACAATGTAGAGTTTGAAGCAATTTTTTTAATATTTTACCAGGTATAAAATATTTCAGCTGAAGTACTTACCTTAAATTTAAGAACATTGAAATGACNCTATTTATGTTGGTATTAAGATCACTTGCTACCTAGACAGCAGTGTCTTAAATTTTTTTTTTTACCATCTGCCAGTACACATTTTTGGCTCACACACAAATTACATGAAATTTCACTTTATTTCACTTTATTCTGCTACAATTTTATGCTTACTGGGTACTGAGGCAGCTGCATAAAAATGTACACATGTTCAAAAGGGGACTGCAGTAGTAGAAGAACAAAAGAATGAACTGGTCATCACAAGTTAGTGACATTTTCCATCCTCTGAGCTGCCTTTTTTTAACTTGAAAAACACTGGTGCGTAAACGAAAGATGCCTCTAGATACCTTTCAATTTGCAAAAATCCTGTTCCATAGATCATATGTCTGGCCAGCTTTGACATGTTTCTAGAGTCATAATTTCATAGGTGAGTGCCCTTGAAAAATGTCTTCAGTTTGATAGGGACAAATAAGTTTTTGTTCCACAGCAGGCATGCATGTCTTATCTTTGTTCCTATTCACAGCACTTTCAATAAGCATATTTATTCTGGTCTGTATCAAGAGAATCTAATGTATGTTAAAACCTATGTTAAAATTTCATTTCCTCTATAGTCTTTTAACTTTGCCTTCACCATTTTTAATACATAATATTTTAGCATGCGTACTTAGCACTTACAAGGCATTTCTTTCAAGATGAGTATAATCAACAACTTTCCTAATTGCTGACTATGAGTTTTGAGAGATAGCTTACAAAGATTGGGGGACCAGCATTTTACAGATGGCATTGCAGTATATGGCTGGCTGTAAAGGAACATTTTAAAATTAATAATTTATGTGCCCCAGATATACTAGATTCTTCACTGAACAGAAATAATCATTATCTCCCCAAAGTCTCCAGTCTAAATCTTAGAAAAGAAGCAAAAAAATTAAGAGTAGTAGAGACAGATCTATTTAAACATTTTGGTTCTGTTTCTTAGTGACTACACTCTTAAATGTATATGAGATAAAGAAGATATAGTTGTGTATGTCTGATTATTTATTCTGAGCCTTGAGAAAGAGGGAAACTTTCAAGGAGATTTGAGAAAGTAGTGGGAGAATTGGATTTTATGTACATGGAACTAAAGGGGACCTCTCCTATGATTACGTACCCCCATGCCATATGGTCTCTCTTATAAATTATCATCTTCATATGAAAAATTACTCCCACTAAGGACTGTTCCAGAATTTTGTCTCTCCAAAATCTAGAACTTTTAAGTTTCCAGCCTTAATGTATTCAGCCACTATACCTATTTATTTTTGTGCAAAGACTGTAATGTAGTTTAAAAGATTCCTTCTTCACTGTTTACAGTCTTAGCAGACCACTGAACAGGAATGGCAGTCCAGCTGCTTTTTCTTGATATTTGCAAAGGAGTGGTTTCAAAAGACTGAAATGCAGGCACAACAACTTCAGATTGCTTGAAATGAATGGCTCTACTAAACTCTGGGTAGAGGAGAAGTCAGTGTGACATGAAAAAGAGAACAGAGAACTGAACTGACAGAAAAAAAGGAAAGAAGAAAATTAAGCAAACCCATGGAGAAGTTTTTAATGGTTGTCAAAGTGGATGAGGAACCATTGGGTTTGTTCACTGATGTGGCCACTTTAATCTGTGCATTTTAAAATTAAGGTTATTTAAGAATGGAACAGAATTCTTATTCTGCCAGATGCCTTAGAGCGAAAAGTGTGTGAACCAACATAGAAAGCTGTTGCAGTCATTGCTGCCATCATGAATCCCCTTTTGGGGATAACAGCTAAATGGGACAGAACTAGTCAAATTCAGAGATCTAGAGAACTTGGGGAAAACAGGTCTAACTCAGTGCATAGGCAGGCAGCAGCCTTTGTCATATCACTCATGTATTTCAGCCCAGGAAGTGATGCTGCTGACTCATGCTCCATCTTTTGTTGTCTGTTCTCAAGAAGACCTATTCCTCTCATTGCTCAAATGCTCTATTGCTGCTTATTTATCTAACAACACAAAAATGTTAAGCTGCACAGACTTGAGTGTACCCTTCATTAGTGCCTGGTGGAACATACAGAGCTGAGTGATTCTGCATGAGAGGTGCAGAATTCAGATGTTACCCTCTCCAAAGTTTTATGCAGTCATAGTTTGGAAAAAATGTTTACCCAGAGCTGACTAGCAACACACTGAGCCTTCTGAAGACATCCCACCTGGCTGGGATGCCCCAGCATCTGCTGCATTGCTGACCTCCTGTTGCTGACAGCTTGTTGAAATTCAGAGTGGGCTTCTCAAGACAGAGGCAGTCCAACACTATTAATAGCCATGTTGACTTGGACTGGATTGCAAATGAGTAATTATTTAGGCCAGCACTTCTCCTTTCACAGTCTCTGGATTGCAATGTTTGTTCCTGTGCTCCAAAAATGTTGCTTTGTCCCCATTGGACCATGAACTACCTCAAATCTAGCATGAATCAAGTCTACAGGTGTAGCTGTACATAGATGCGTCAACAAATGTCTTGTTTTCCTCAGCTCTGGCACTTGATCTGCTGATACTTTGAGTTAGTGCATAATTTGGACTTCATGGAAAAGTTTATGACAGCTCATTAGCACAGAGATCTGAATGAGCCAGCATGGTCTGAGCACTGCTCAGGCAGAAGCTGGTTATCCTCATCATTATTATCAGGCTGGCCTCAGTGTCAGTGACATGACAAGAAACATTACAGACTGCTCTTCATTGCTGGCATCATTAGAAAAGGTTTTGGCAGCAGCCAGAGCAACAACATCCACAGCTTCTTAGAGTTCTTGTTGCTCCTTTGCCTCTAACCTCAGCTGCCAAAGAACTGTGATGTGCAGTGAGGGGTAACTTCAAAGGAAGCTGCTCAGTAATCGTGTGGGTTTCACTCTAGCAGTTACCAGCTCCTATCACAGACCCTGCTCTTTCTCAGGTCTGTGAGGCACAGGACAACATTCATTATTTAGTCATCCATCCTGTCAGAGCAGTGCAGCTTCGGGGGCCACCTGGTATTCCTGCTTCACTTTCACTAGCCAGAAATGTCTTCCTTTTTAAAAGCTGTTGATCCATTGAATCTCTCTTTGATTTTTATTAAAACAGTATTTGTTGAAGCAGCAATCTTTGTCAAGCAAAACACTAATTAGCAGGACCAGTGATTGCAAGTGTTATCCCAAATAATTGATTTGGAATAATTATAGATGCATTTGCACAGTAATAGTGAGCATAGTGTTATGGCACGATGAGTTGTTAAGTTACATGAATTATATTGAAGTTTAATTGTTTAGAGTCCTGATAGCTCCACTATCCCACAGGGATGATTTTTAGAAAAAATTGGTTCTGATGTTTTTACTTTGAAGAGTAAAATATTTTTAAAAGTTCAGATTCTTGTGGGCTTTTTTTTTCTAGCTTCTTTTTAAAGTGAGTTTTATGGCTTCACAAGAAAATTAAAATATTTAAAATGTCATCAAATATTAATTTGATGATAGTTATGAGTAGTGAAGTTGAAAACTGAGCATTCACAAATGCTCTATATACCTTTATATGAAGTATAATAATGATGTACTTCTTTATATATGGGATATATAATAAATAATTCTGCAAATTTTACCCTAAAATTCAATTATAAAAAATAAATTAAACTGTTCACCAGAGATAAAGTATCACTTTTAAATAATCTGAAAAAGTTGTAAATGGTAATTATTATGCAGGAATGCAGGTATTTTATAATAGAATATAAACAATTTTTTTAATATACATGTATATATATAACAATTCTAACATGGAAAATAAATCTCTAGGTTTTCAAATTTACCTTACAGCACTGGTAAAAAGAACAATGGAATCTCTGCAGCAAACCACAGCCTTGGAAGTGCCATTGAAGGTAGGGACAATTTTGAATTTCCATTTCTTTCTCAGGCATACTTATCTTTGTACATCATCATCATCATATTAGGAATCCAGAAACAACTATTTTGCTTTTCACTTCAATTGTTTCATTTTCATATTTGCAGTAATTGCTTTTTCAAATTACTATAAAAGCTCCAAAGGAAAATAACTGAAAGAAAGTATACTCCCTTTTGGAAAGTGTGATTGTCGTAGCAATGCATATGGTAATTTAAAAATCTACTTTATTCATTGCCATGAAACTTCTGTTGGGTTGTGGTAAAGTGAGAAATATGTCCCTTTAATAGGCTTTCTAGATGTGCCAGGCAGTTACTGCTGAAAAAATATTGCAAAATACCTTTCTTCAGTAATTTTCACTTAGAAAATGGGTCTATTTAACATTTCTGTGTGGATGCCTAACACACAAAGCAGACAAAATTGCTGGTCATTGCTAGAGGTAGAGGACACCATCTACCAGACCAACATCTGTAAAAACTGAATAGATAACTACACAGTTATCTAGGTATTGGACCTAATTGTAATTATGTTATAAAATAATTATGTTTTTCTCTCTACAATACTGCTACCCATCACTGCATCCTACTGCTCTGCTTTTGTTGCTTGGTAAAACTAAAATCTCCTGGGAATCCCTAAACTTCAGTGAGCAACATCCCAAGGGTTTCCAGTTTTCTGACAAATGGAGTACTTGGTGTTGCCAGGTCTCTCACTCACCAGTAATGCTCAACAGGGCTCAGGGACAGAAACAGCTTTATTCTAATTATTTCAGAAATGGTTGCAACATACAGACTTGCCCTAATGGAAATAGTTGAAAAAGAAAACTACTTGATAATTTGTCTTGTATTTCTTCCTCCATATCTTCTATATCTAATGCAGCATTCCAGCCACTTGGTGAGGCTTTCTCTGGAGGTCTTGCAGTTACAAGACCCTTTATGGATCCTTAGGGAGCCCATCTTTCCCACAAAAATTGAGAAAGGATAATGAAGGATATCCAAGATCTAAATTACTCTTTCTGCTTCCCATACTGATTTCCCCCTCTCACTTAACCCTTGTAAAATTTTACATTCCTGTTTACTAAATATGGCCCAGTGAGACTTTCTGGCCACACTGGAATTATAAATTTCTTGCAGTAATACTCTTGAGCTTTGCAAACTGCATTTCTGTAGGTTGCTGACATTGTACACCTGTGTTTGCCTTTCTTCTTTTGTTGCAAATTCCTTGGGGAGGGGGGAAGTGGTTTTCAAGGTATATTACGCTATTTTTTAAAAAAATACTGTATTAGATACTAGGCTTTCATGCTGCTAGAAGGTTCTTAAAAATAATCAAATACAGTATTATTGGTGGCATATAACATGAATAGCAGCATTATAGTCCTTTATGGATAGTTTTAGGAGACTTTTTGGTGCCTTTTTCAGAGGTAACAACATTCATACTACTTGAGGCAGTCATGGTCATGAAATAAATATGAGCACTCTACTAGGTTTCTAAGAAAGACAAATGTTTACATGGTTACCAAGCGTGTTCATAGTTACAGGGGTAGAATATCATTTTAGTGTTACATTTTTCAGACTAACCATGAAGCAGCAGAAGCTTTCAATGTCCTGTGGACAAATGGGACAGAGCTCATTATTCCCATCTGTGTAAGGTGTTTTACTGTCACACACTGACAAATCCATCCCCATGCACCAAACAGATGGATTCAATGTGCCATTCCCATGAGAACAGTAATTCTCCATTAAACACCAACTATGCCTTAATAGGTGAAAAGAAACACATTCTTGGACAATAAGTAGTTCTCTGGGGCTTTCAAAGATTAGGACTTTTTAATAGGCAGTAGAAATATTTGGAGATACACATTTCATTACCCTTGTTTGGTCTCCTTTTCCTAAGCAAATTACTCTAGGAGTCCTGACATACTTTTGCTCGTGCAATAAGTTAGACTACATCCATCATGAAGATAACTTCACCTTCCTCTGAAGCCTCAAAAAGAGATCAATGACAGAGGCCAGATAGAAAACATAAAGTTTGATCTCAGAGAAGAAATTGAGAGTGATCTTTTTTAAAAAAGTCTTTTTTTGTTCATGTTGTTTACCCTTCTATACAGTAGGAAAATGTCTTTTAGGATTAGAGATGTTGAAGATGAAAAGATTTTTGTGAAATGCTCCTGCTCTCCTTCAGCAGACTTACTTCAGCTAAATATGTCTTATGTGCTTGGTTAATATGAATATTATTTTTTCATATGAAGACAAAATGTCACTAAAGTAGAGCACACATATAGTCTTAATGGGGAGAGATCTCTTTCTTCTTTGAGGTAAAGGATGCTTTATCTTTGAAGTAGCTTTTTTTTTTCCAAAATAGAGTCCATGCTAATGAGGCAGCTTTCATGTCAACAAATCTACTGTGTACAAGAGCACCAGGAACTGCAAAACAAACTGAAATTAAACCAAAGCAACAATAAAAATACCCCAGAATTTGAAAATGGGGGTTACAAAACCCTAATATCTTTATGCATTGCTAAAAAGTTGCTGATGATAAACATCAAAATCATAATTTGTAGCTTTTATAAAAGAATAAGATGAATTTTGCTTTAGTGTATTCTTTGCAATTCAGTAATTTTGCTTTAGTGTATTCTTTGCAATTCAGTAACATTTGCAATTTGAAAACTAAAGCTTAGTTTAAATTGCTAAGGTATTTTTATCAGAATTGTAGCAATAATTGAGTATTAATAGAAATTAAGAACATTTCATATTGGATAGGCATGTAATCTAGAGCAGTATCAACATCCAATGGGAAAAGCAAAAATAGTAATCTTGCTGTATGTGATGTATTTATTTGTTTAATTTTTTTTTTCCTGACAGGTTCCCTTGAAAGTGATTCTCACCACTGGGAAATCATGGGGGTGTATGACAGAATTGCAGGAGATGTAAAGCAGTCATTGGGGATGTTATTCAGTACCCAAACACCTCATTGGCCTGTGCTGATTCCTCGCTGAATCACTAGGCAACAGCGCTGCTGGATCTTTCATAAGCACCTAATACTCTGCATGTGAATTTTTTTACTTCATTTTGTCTGTAGCCCTAGGCAACAGCAGTGAGATAAAACTGGTTTTTACCAGTTCATTGTGTTTCCTTTAGCCAAGGTATCCAGCGGGGAGCTGCTTTTGTTCACAGCTAAATTACTACATGTAAGAAATGAAACAAGACAGGATTAACCCTTTGGGAGCATCACAAATATATTTGAGTTACACGGATGTTTAGACCTTAATGTTAAAGATTTTGTGAAGTGCTTGTGTAAAAATACTTATAAGCTGGCAGTATTTGAAGTGTATCAGTTGCTTAACTGTAGTATTCAGCTTATTTTGTGTTTTGTGAGTAGAATGCAGCTGCTTGGTGTTCATCACATATTAAATGTCCCATTCCTCAGACTTAGAAAAAGAGTAAATGAAATTAATTTTTATCTAGAATTTTGGAGCAAAACAGATAAACAAAACTAGAAGCCTAAATGTATTAAAAATAAACTGTTGTCCATTCAGTTAATTTCAATTTGAGTTTGCACCATAGCCTTAGCATACTTTAGACAAAGTATTACAGTTTTGCCTAATCTATTATTTTTATTACTGATATAATGATAAATATTGTTTAGATAAATTATAGGATTCAGCCTTATCCTTTTTAGGATTCAGGCTTTTACTTCAATGTTTGGATTTTTTATTAATAATTTGTTTTTCTGTAGAGCTTATTCTTCAAATGAGATTTGTTTAATAACATTATTGTTTTACAAATTCTGTCTCTATGCTTGTGGAATATGAAATTGTCCTTGAAGTCTACTAATTATTCAGAAGTTGAAGTCAAAACTTTTGAGTTGCTCAGTATGTTTCAGCATTAGGCATGAAATTATCACAGTAATACACTTTAAATTCTAGAACTGTATGATTGTGAAGACTGCAGCATTTTTAATTTGTATAATTAAATAATTTTACTTTGCACTTAAAGTGATTAAACTATTAAACATTGTTTTCTTATGTTGCTTATTAATCATACATAACCTGTCAGCTGACGTGAGTCAGTAGTTTCTAAAAATTGATTCTTATAAAACTGGCATTGATCATGTAAACAAAGTCAGAACCTTCTGCATCTTAATTGGGGTCAATTTTGGCAGGGGTATCCAGGCTGCATGGCTGTGACACCATGCCAGGCCCTGTGAGCAGGGCCCTGATCCCACCTCTCCAGCAGAGAGGAGGCTGCACAAGTTTTCTTCTGCTTTTTCCTGTTTCAAGCCCTCTGTGTTTGCAGTGGCATTGAATAAGTGTGACATGTTCTACTGTCTCATCTCTTCTACCCCTCTTGAAGATCTACTGGGTTTGGGAGGCCTCTACTAACTAAGCCCTGTCTCTCTAGGGCTACATTGCTAACCTTCCTACAATATAGAGGAAATAATAATTTTTTGGTACATTCCCAGCTGATTTTCACCTTGTGTATTTTTCTTAGGATGTATACTTTACAATCAGATGGATGGTATATTTTTTCAAGCCTCAGACAGCACTAGGATTACCCTTCAGCCTAACAAAAAACAAAAACATGGTTAAGAACAAAAAGAAACTCAGTCCACTTGTATGAATTGACATCTGTTCAAATATGATCCTACAGAAATGCCGAGGTCACCATACAAATTTTCAGATATAACCCTTCACAAAAGACTGTCAGTTGCAGTTCCCCAGATGTGCACTTTGTATAGGTTGTCATAAAAGCAGGCAAAGTTAATATTTTATTTTCCTTGTGTCAGTTTCTTCAGGGTTTTAAGCTAACAGAAACAATAAAGCACCATTTTATCACGTGTCCAAGGGCTCATTCTGTGTACACTGGTGTGAGGGCAAAAGGCAACCTGGCATAATTTTGGAGGATTGTTGCTGACCAAGTCTTGAGACTTGGTGAAGTTTGTGTCCCCCCAGCTTGCAGGGTACATACCATGAACTTGGGATACCATTCCAGTGCTCCAGATTCTCCAGTAAAGAAACTGAGAAGCTTTTTCCACTTGATAAAGTGTAGTGTTTGCAATTCATTTCCCAATGATATATCCCAACATTCATGTCCCAATTTCTAGAGGACAAGGCATCAGTATTACCATGCTTGTGTGCTGATCTATGTATAATCATAAAATCTGGGCAGTGCAGTTTTTCCAAACCTTAGTCGAGGTCTGAATCTAAAGAGCCATTATAGGAAGCAAGGCCAGTCCTGACCACAGATTTCCTCCCAAATAAATATAGGTGAAAATATTCAGTTTTTGATGACTGCCTTGAATTCCTTTGGGTGGCACAATAATTTCACACCACAGAACTCAAGACCCTTATTATAATAAATAACCACCTTGTCAGGTTATTTTGGTTCTGCATGAAAGGGTCTTTAAAACATGGTTAGGCTTGAGCAGGAACAATCATAAGAGCACTTTTCCATCCTTAAAGATCTCAATCTGATCTCAAAAATTATTCCCTTTTCCTCACAACCTACAAAGAGGTACTGGGAGAGCAAGAAACAAAAACTGTTTGAATTGCAGAACCCTACAAAAGTACTGATCAATGAGCATGGGAAATCACAGAATAAATCGGCAGAGGGAAATAGCTGGTTGTACTTCGTTTCAGATATCCTTTGTGAGCAGGAGTTTAAGTAATTGATTCTCTGAACACAGTAATAACACCCTTTTGAACTGATTTGTGTCTGAGTTTAATTTCAGGTATGTCTTTGATGGCCTGAATCTTCCTTTAGATCATCTCTAAATCTTTGTTTGCCATGTGAAGTAATGAAGAAAGAGCACTATTTGAAAATACTTTTAACTCAGTATCTGTGGGGACAGCTCAGCTGTTTGCTGGTGTTTGGGTGTGATGGCATAGCCAATACTTCCCTGCTCACAAATCTTGTAATGTCCACATGCAGCTGTGGGACAGCAGGACTGATCTTCAGTGCTGGTCCAACTTGATAATAACCACAGTTCAAACACTGGCCTCAGGTTTTATGTGAGCAAGACATTTTAAACATGGAGAGGGAAAAAAGGTGTGAGTTTTTGAAAAGAAAGAGTAGATTAAGAGGTTGGATCTACTAGATCACCCAGGACATAGTCTTGTTCATGTTAATGATGAAGAAAAAGCCCTTAAAAATAAACTAATTTCATTTTTTGGGAGTCGACAAAACCTGTTCCTCTAATTTCTTGTTTAATCTCATTTATAAAGGAGGCCAAAGAACAGGTTCAAGGTTTTATGACAGTTTCTTGATATATTTCCTCAGTGGCCTGAAGCATCTTTTCTTCAGACTGGAGTAATCTGGTTACATTCCTGAGTAACCTCTTTTTGACCTCATCGTTCACCCTACTTTGAGCAGGTGGTTGTTGGACTGGAGATCTCCTGAAGTGCCATCCAACCTGAATTTTGGTCCTATGTCATTCCTCAGACAACAGCAGTCACCTGGGTGGAAGACAAACCAGAAATTCCCTTCAAACATTCTGCTGCACCACATGAAGCATATAGTGCCATTCCAGAAGAAGCCCCAGAAATGTTTTGGGATTTGCCTTCCCACCTGTGTTGCCTCATTCTGTGCCAGCTTTTACTATATTCCCTGGCTCACAGACTCACTTTTGGCTGGCATACTTCCTTTTGGTATTAGCACATTGTCAGAAACATTCAGGGAGTGGAAAGGAATCGTTTTTTCTGCCATTCTGCAATGGTTTTAGTAGAGAGTGCATCTCTGAGTTTAAAATAAGTCTCAGTTGTGCCCTGTCTTTGCCTTCTGGGAAACATCCCCAGCCTAACAATCAACTCATCCCTTCTGGAGATAACAGCCAGACTGTTGTTGCTGGTCAGCTGGTTCTCTTGAGAGATATTTAAAGTGCACTTCTACCACCTGTGTCTGGAAGTGCCTTTTTTGTTATCAAGCATGTTATTACCTACTCTAAGTCCAGAAAGTTTTTATGCTCCCTGCTTGTGTTCTGAATTGTGGAAGTCCAGCTTCCAGACAAAGTTTGCACATTTTTTGTGCACATTTCCATGTCACCTTCTCCCTTCAAGATTAATTAGTTGGACAATTTTTAGTTTCTTTCTTCCTCAACTTCTGCTTCTTACACTGACAATTTTCCACTGCTAACCTTTCCTTCTGCTTCATAGATACTGTTATTGTTTCTAGTAAAAATCTCACTATTAGTTGTCCACAAGTTAAAAAAAAATTGCTTATATTTTTACCTCTAATCTTTGTGACCTCAGTTCACTCTTCTCTGCCATTTGGCATGACATTTATGCATTTATGGCATTTTGGAGACTGTTCTCTGGCTAACTATGTTTTTACTGTAGTTGTACATTTCATGATAAATTTTTTCAGGCTATCAAAAATTGACTGTAGAAATTCTCTCTGGTTTCTGCCCTCCCCCCACATTTTTTGGCAGCTTCATCTGCTGTGCACACTGAATTTCTCACATCTAATTATCCAAAAGTGCCATGCATCAGATTACAATCCCATTTTCCAATTTGTGTGTTAAACAGAGTACTGTAGTTACAGGCTCCTGAGAATCAACCTCCATCCTCCCCATGAGTGGCTGCTGCCTGCTACACTGCCTTGCTCTACAGAATTGGCTGAGACAAAATTAAATATCTCCCTGGGTTACTTGGCCTCTTTGCACTGATCCATTAGTCCACATCCAGCTGAGTCCAGAAATTAGTTAATTGCTGATTTATCCTAAATGTTTTATTGGTGTCTGGTTAGGTGAAGAAGAAAAGTGTCCTCAGGACTTTTGCCAGAAATTTTTTTCCCTCTCTTTTTAACTCTAAGCTATGTCCCAAAGCTGGTTCAGGCTGATGATTGACTCCAAACTGCATGTAAAAGACACCTATAAGAACTTCATTTCTTCACAATGAATAAATTCTGCAGCATTTTGAAAGCTGAGCCACCCTACTCGCCTGCCAGCAATCCCCATCTCTGTTTATCTTCCCATCCATTCACTTGAACCGTGATGTTAAATTAAATAAGCTTCCCAGGGAGGTTTTCCTTTAAATATAATGAGCTTTTGTAACATATGAGCTGGGAGAAGTCAACATCTTCCCTCGGGGCCTCTGTGGGTCTCAGATGAGGTTAAAAAAGTGTTGTAAGTGTTGGGCTGTAGTCAAACTCTCTGGCTGCTCTGATACTATGGCTTGGGATATATTTGATTTTTCTTCCGGAGCTGAATTTTTTTTTTTAATTCTTTCACTTCTTCTCATATTTGACCTAAAATTTAACCTTCTACTGGCATTATCCATATCCTTTAACACCTTCCATTCCCTGGAAATCAGGTTAAAAAAAACCTCTTTAATTCAGCCTACACCTCCAGTCTGGGCAGACATTTATATTGCACAACAAACCAAATATTTCTCTGACAATGAATCATGTATTTCTTTCCTGGGAAGGTCTTGAATCCTGCTTATATTGCTTTTGTAGAATTGAAATCTTGCTTTAAATCCTTCTGGCCAACAGGTTTATAATTCAAAAGGATTTTGACACAACTGAATCGTAGTATAAAATGAATATAAAGAAGTGAGAATAAATGCAAACCTTCACACAAAAGCAAAACCAGTTAGCTACCCAAATGTAGGCAACATATTTCCTCAAATGTAAGGAACAGCTAGTTAGGTATCAATTTCAGGAAAGGACCTGGGAATCTAAAGGTGTTTGTAGAATGATCAAAAGTGATATAACCAATCCTTCCACTCGCTTCAGCCGCAGCAAGGTTTCAGTTGAATGCCCTGCCCAGTTTTCAAAAGTGCATTTCAGAAAATAGATGGAGCTACAGAAATCCACAGGAGATCAACAAGAGTGATCAGAGCTATAGACAATACCCCCTGTGAGGAAAGGCTGAAAGAATTTGTTTGACCTTGAGAAGACTGAGGAGAAATCTAAAAGGATTCATCCAGTATGAGATGGGCTGCCATAAAGGTGGCAGTGAACTGCTCCAAAGGTCCCCTGGAGATAGAATGGGAAGAGAGAGGCTTAAATTTCAGCAAGGTATAACTAGGTAAGATGTTAAGCAAGTTTTTAAAAAGAATGCTAGTGATAACTGAACATTTGGATGGACTTGAATAGAGCTTGTTGGTGTCACACAGCATTTTTAGGAACAGGTATACACTCAGCACTCGACAAAATGCCTAGCACCTGTCCTTTGTCAGTCCTCTGAATATCCAAGTGGCCTGCCCAAAACCTGTGCACAGGGAAGTGATTGATTCTGCCTCTCTGGAGTTTAAGTGGAAGCTTCTGGGATTCACTTCCTTGTGACTGATGTCCATGGCTTTGTGTTCTAATGCTGAGGAAGATGTTCCTACCTTCTAAAGGCAGTCAGAGCAATGGACATTGCTGCTGCTCCGGTCCTTTTATCTACAAAGTGTAGGAAACCTTTCTCCCTGAAAGGCTTTCAACATCCACCACCCACAGGAATGCACAAATCACCAGATTACAGGATGTTCTGCTGAGGAGCTTTTTGTGCTCCCTCTTGGGGCTGGCCACTGCATTCGAATTAATCAATATTTGCTCAGAGAGAGAGAGAGAGGGAGAGAAAAAAAAAAAAA
>WEIU01000098.1:1010810-1043385 GCA_013389925.1 Aegithalos caudatus | reverse complement strand
AAAAAAGAAAAAAAAAAGGCATGACTGTCCAGCCTCCAAGTTACTGCATCCCACAGAAAAGCCTGGCTTCTGTCTCCAGTCTTCAATCCAGGTAATACTTCATGTTTCTAAATATGTCTTCACCCATAGGTACACCCCAGTGAAATCCCTGCTTTTAGCCCTTGGGCTGGAAGGCTTTCCACTTTTTCATCACTCCTGCATTATGGATCCTCCATGTCCTTCTTCATGCTCCACACCAGTGGTACAGAGCCAGGAATGTGCTTTCTTGCCCCTGCTTCCCCTCCATCATCTTCTGACACAAGGGTGGGCATTTAAACTATTTTTATGTGATGCAGCCTTAAAACTCATTTCTAGATTCCTTATATTTCAGTTATTTCAATAAATTCTCTTAGCAGCAGGTGTTATTCACTCCCCATCCCACTCTACCTCCTGCTTTTTTTGCTCATTGATACTTCTGTACCTAACAGTTGCCAATAACATTTTTTTTACTCCTTACTCCAAGGACATTCATCCTCAGCAAAATCAAAGTCTCTTTTTTTACTTGTGGGTTTTTGTTGTTTTGTTGTTTTTGTTTTTGGTTTGTTTTTTTTTGATTTCCAAATCTGCCAGCTTAAAGCATTGTCCTGTTTGTGGTTCATTTAAACACATTAGTCATAGGGAGGAAACTGTGGAATTGAAATCCCTTTACTGCCTACATGAACGTCACATTGTAGGCTAACTGTTTAATCTTCAGATATTTCCTTTTCCTGACTTGGAGAAATGGGGAAGAGAATGTGGGCTCTCTTCCCCAAAAACTAGTGATATGACAGAATTAATGAGATACAACTGAGTTTAAAGGAAACCTACATGGAAAAGACTCAATTCAGAAAATATGGAGATGGTCTGAAGAAGGTCTCTATCTTTCTGCTCCCACAATTAAGGAACAGGAAAGTTTTGAACCCTTTGGTGCTGATATCTGAACTTGGAAATCACTGCAGGGATCCAAGATCTCAAGCCTGCTTTGTAATTTTAGCATCTGCAAGAGGTTTAGAGAAGAACCACAATTTAGAGCAGCCCTCCCAGTGTGTATCTTTAAGTGCATAATGATTTCTTGCCTCAGGTTCTTTGAAATTTCATCTGAGCCATCTGTCCACCACTACTCTTCCAGACAACTTAGTGCTTACAGGCCAAGGCATTCCTCCTCACAGTGTGTGCTGGGATAGATCTCAATTTTTGCTTACAGAGAAACAAGGTTTTCAGATCATTTCCTTTTGGAATGGTCAGTGGTGCTCTTATTCCATAAGGCTGTGGCACAGGACTGTGAAAATGCCGCCTCTGGCAGTGCTATCAGTCAGGACACAAGCATGACACCATTACCAAGGCAGGTTGTATCAAACATTTTATAGTAAGTGGTCTTATATGTTTATTTCTGTTTTCCTTAGACTCTGACATGCTGTGTCTGTAAAGACTGATCTTGAGTCACCTCAGAACGTGGCCTTTGACCATCCACCACAAAAGACTCCAGTGCCAGAGCCACACAGATTCTTCATCTCTTTGTAACTAAATCAAACCAGCCCCTTTGAGGACCTGGCATTCTAATGATTGGGATGTTTGTGTGTAGAAGTCATAAATAGGTTTTATTAGGCTGAGCAAGATAGACAAAATGCTTGTCACTTACAATTTAAATGTCTAACTCTGGTATCAGTCCCAGAAATAATAAAGAAGGAACTAAATGGCTTTCTTTAATTAAAACATCTTTCCAGGAAAATAACACTGATAGGTACTTCACTTCCAAGAAACTTCATGTCCCAATAAACTGACCAAGAGTTACTATAATGAATTTCAGCAAATGCCTCCACACCCATGATAGGAACTCACTCTCAGTGCAGTTTGGGTGGCTCAGTGATGGTGGAACAGCAGAGAGCACAGTGTGGGCTGCAGGAATCACTTGGGAAGGTGACTACTCCAGGGAAGGTCCTGTGAGAAGCTCTGCACTTTTGCTGCCCTACTGTAACACCTCCTACAGACTCAGACCCAGAGCAATTCCTTTAAAATCCCACTCTGTGGGTATTCCTGAATAAAGAGGTGAAGAGGGGCAAAGATACTCTGGCTCACCACTTAAAATGCATGCAATGGGCAGAGGTAACCCCAATATGTTTGGGAGCTGACGATGCTTTACAGCTGGAGCCACACTGGTTTTGAGCACCTTGTTCAGAGCAAGAGCCACCAGTGAAAGTGGCTTGAACTTGTCAGCTCTATAGCATGAGAATCACACAACTCATTAGCTATAGAATGAATGTAAAGAGATTTGTGTGACATTCTCTAATTTAGTGGAAAGGGAACAAAGAAACAAGCTTAAATATTGTTCCTTACCTTGACTTGGTGTTTCACCTAACACAGATTTTCCACAATGCCAGACATCACAGCAAGCAAAGCTGTCTGGGCAGCCCCCTGAGTGCTTGCAGAATGAGCTCTGCAGCCTCCAGTTCTGTGTAGCTGTTAACATACAGGGAGTATGAGGCTATTGCACACTGATGGTAAAATAATTCTTCAGTTTAAACACACAACTCTTGAAAATATTTTTCTGAGAATGAGTTTTTGAATACAGGACACACTTAGATACATTGTTCCATACCAGCATGCTCGAAGTGTATTAAGTTCACAGCTCTTACCCATCTGACAGGGCCTTTTGTAGGGCCTGGGCTTCTGTGCTGTTTTCCCTTAAGACTTCTTTACATATGCAAAAAATACTGGAAATCTGTGCGGAAGCTCTGGTGACAAATCCTTTGAGACTATGACATGACGAAGGAACAAGCCATCTCAATGAATAATTTTGCAGTTTATTAGCATAGTGAAGTGTTTTGATTACTTTTGCTTAAGTGAATGACAAAGGAACCCTTTTATCATGTACCCTACTCATTTCACTATTATTTGTCCTATTGAAAGCTATCTTTTTTTTCAATTAGGCATAGGCATAGCACATTCTTAGGACTAGAGGTGTTATGACACTGATATTAATTAAAAGGCTACTACAGAAGTAATAGATAATCATGTGATTGAGGTGTGTGTCTAGATGTTCAGAGTCTAGGAAAACAAACAATCCCAGAGGGGAAAAGGATATTTATACTTTAGCCTTCATAACTTGTAAGTGCTCAATGTATCTATCTGTGTGACTTGTTCACGTTTGCCATGCAAACAGAGCATATAATAAATCTTAATGACTCAGCACAAGAGTAAGGGAGAAGACAACAATATTCCTTACCTCTCCAGCTGGTTAGCTCTCCCAAAGAACTGCTCACAGCCTGGCTGGGCTCACTTCAAACCATCTAAACACAGCCTGTCTCAAATAATAGTAGATTCTCATGTTTAACCAGCTGAATCATGTCCTTTGTGTTTCTAGAGGGCATTGCTGTTCATATCAAAATCTATTGTGTTTCTGTTAGAAGGAATGTGAAAAAAACCAGCATCTGCCTTCACTTAAATGCACTATTTCTGCAAGTCACAGGGAGGGAATCTTGCCAGGCTGCCCAAAATCTCAAATACTTGTTTTAAACACTGCAATAGAGCTGAAGCGTGAAGGGGAATTGCAGCTCTCCCCACGGCCAGACTGAAAAAGATGATGCGTGATAGTCCTAGGTGTATTTATTGACATTTAGGAGACTAATACTGCAATGACAAAAAGTTCAGATCTAGCATCAGTGAGAAACACTTCAGTGTTTTCACCTTGTGAAAATTTAATAGGTTGTCATGGACATTTTCTGCAGTGTAAAGTACCCAAGTGCCAGCCATACAAGTTTTTCCTGTCTGGGAACCAAACTGGAAAATTTTCACACTATTGTTTGTATTTGTAGAAACGAGCTATCAGTTAGATTTTTTTTTTCTCTTTTCCGCTTTTTCCTTTTTTCCCTTTCTTTTAAATTTTTTTTTAATTTGCTCACCCTTTTTTCAGTTCCCCACTTTTGCCAGGACACTGACAGCCCATCTAACATTATCTGAAACAGAATCTGATGAACAGAGCTACGTTTTTTTCTTCTGTGCATTAACCCTTACAAAACTTAATGGGAATGAAGGTAGGGATAGGTCAGTATAATTTTACTTGTCATTGAATTCCATTCACCACCCTTGGCATTGCAAAAGGAGGATCTCCAGTAGGGTTTTTTCTTACAGTGGACTCAGTGGGAGAGCTCTGTGTATAACAGACATCCTTAAGAGAAAACAAAGGTATCTTCATTACAGAAATATATATATATATTTGAGTTTTTATATGAATTGACACACGTACAGGCTAATAATTATGTTTTTAGACATCATTCTTGCATTAGAGAGTGTTTTGAACAGAATGCTAATCTCTGCAATGTGAGGCAGAATCAGTGTGGTTTATTCCCTGTGGTTAACCTTGAAACTATTTTAGATGGTGTTTTTCTGGATATGCTGCACTGAAATGAAAGGAAGAACTGCTTCTCTGCCATGCCCTTGTACCTGTGTAATCCACGAGGGGACTTGCCCACAGTGGTAGCTGCAGACAGTGCAGACAGAGCCCTGCTGCTCCTGCACACCCCTGAATTCAGCTTTCAGAGGCATGGCACAAAGTCTCCTGGGTTTGGAGCCTCTCACCCACCTGCTGGGCTGGAGTAAAAATTCAGCTCTTTGTGCAGGACTGACCTTCAGCATGAGGTCATTATTCAAGGCACGGGGCTTTTGTCAGACCAAAGCAATCCAAACCCTACAAACTCCTCTAAACTCCTCTTGGATTGCTCAGCTCCTCTATCCATGGGGAAAAAAAAAGAGAAAAAGTAAATCCATATATGAAGAGAGCATCCAATCCTAAATTAATTTCCTGAGGGGATCTTTTGGGTTTGAAGGCTTGACCTTCCCCCTGTAATGACTCTCTAACAGGTTTGAGATATCTGTGCATTAGGAGCATTAGTTCATAATTGTGGGTCTGGAGGGGTCGCCACCTTCCACGCTTGGCAAAGGCCGAGAGCAGCATTTGTAACCATTTAATCATCCCTCCCTCAAACATTCTTTGATGTTTTGACTATTTCTAAGGTGGGTAAAAGATCAATCCTACCCACTTGATGGGTCCTGGTCCAGTACTGAATCCTCTTCCCCTTGATGATCTGGCCAAATATCTTACTTGGAGGTATTTTTAATGGTCCATGGACTCCTAGCATTCCTTTCTCTTCCTTAAAGTGTTCCTAAAGAAGCCACAAGCTGTTAGACTTAAGCATTTACTTTTTTGTCTTTTTTGTTGTTGTTGTTGTTGTACATTTCCACAAAGGAAAAAGCACAAAAAATTAATCTTGGAAGCCAATCTCATCATACAGATCAACATCCTTAGAAGGATGTAGGAGTTTCTGCTTTTACAAGTAAGTCCAGCAGCTGTAACCAAAGTGGCCTCCAAACAACAGAACTGAACAACTGATGTTAATTTTTGATGGCTGTTATTCAGGGCTGCTGCAAGATAAAATATGACTGACAACATAAATCAAATAAAGAGGACTGAAAGGCAATTCAGTTTGCTGTCGTGTTCCTTCCTTCCATTGCACTTCTCTCTCTGCAGAGAAACAAAACAGCTCTTTATTCTTTTCCTATTCTAGCAGTTTTTTTCCAGTCTTAGTAAAGAAATCCAAGTAATTAGACTATAATACAAATACTGGTGGTGAGCAATTGATTTTCACACTTCTCTCTAGTAGATGGAACCACAGTGGAGATAACCAGTGCAGATGGAGTACACTATTGATCACCTGAGTTTTTACAAGTAATTTTTCTTTACCACGGCATAAAATCTTTGATTTTTTAACAACCAGGAACATATTTCCCTGTTAAGTCTTTAAGCTTTGGTTACTGAATGCAACCATTTACCTTTAAAGACCCAATCTGTTGAAAAAAATGATAGTTTGTCCTTCAGCTTCCCTGATTTCTCAGGTGCAATTAAGCTTCTCTACAGAGGCATCATGTTAGGATTTATCTCACCTTAGGTGTTTCTAGGATAGACATTTACTGCTGGGTAGTCTAGACATGTCTTGGACTGGTCATTAATGGAGAGAAATGAGCACTTTTTGGAGCATGATTCACCTGACCCTGCTTTTGATGTCCAGATGAGAAGATTCATCTTTCTACAATGCTCATTCCTCTTCTGCTATAACAGACATCAGGTGCTGAATTTACTTTATTCATTTTGCAAATGCAATCAAGCATGGCAAAGAATGAAAACCTACCATGAAGAAATTAATAGGCTGATTTCCTGATAAATTTGGCCAGTAATGTTGTAAATAGGTGCAATAAAAATAATCTTTGGGACAGGACACCCTCACCTTCACCCTCACAAGGATTTCTAAAATGGAAGAGGTGGTAACTGTGGTACTTACATTTGTGTAACAGAGGCTGGTGGGGGGTGTTGTGAATCAGGGAGATGCTTAAGAGAGTCAAGAGAGAAATGTTACAGAAAGCTCTGTGAAAGACTTGGGAGAAAAACAAAACTTCAAGCTGACTCCTGCACACCCTCAGGAGCACTCCAAGCAGACTCTGGCAATAGCTGAGCAGATGTGTCTCTTGGCAAAAGGTGGGGATGGATGGATGGATGGATGGATGGATGGAGATATGTAGATAACTGGATAGATAAGTAGACAGATGGAATATTTTGCAGCTGTTTGGCCAAGATAAAAGCAGTTTTGTGGGCTGGATGTTCTCAGCTGGTAGACCTGGGGTCCTCCCTGCCTGGTTCCAGCTTCAACTTTCTTCCTTTCTTTGGGAGAGGATCAAGCCCCTGATGGAGGCCATGCTTATGGCAGAGAGGGCAGCCTGGAGTAGGCCCGTGCTGCTGCTTTGCTTTGGCTTTTTTGGGGGCATTAAGGTATACATAGATGGTGGGTGTGCTGGGAGCAACAGGGAAAAGGATCACGAGGTCCTGTCTCATCCAGAGCATGAGATATGTGCCTGGGAACACAGGGCATGGAGGCAGAGTCCTTGTCTCCGTGAATTCTAATTTTTTTTTAATCTGAGGCAATTCACCATGAAGGATGAAAGAGGCCAGGACAGGGATGTGTGGCCGGTTAGTAGAGAGTATGAGCCCAATTAGCAGTTAATTGAGGTGCTTTAATGCACACAGCACACCCACACTGCAGCAGCTTCTAAAACCAACCCAGCTTTTGTTGCCACTTCTCTGTTATTTCACTAAAGCAGTTTTAAGAGTGGAGGTGTTTCTTTGGTTAGCTCTGATATAAAATAAAGCTTGTGCACATGCACGATTTTGCAGCTGTTCTCCCCCCAGGCCGAATCCCAGAACACGTTGCTATCTCTCCCAGGAGGTGTTTTGTGTTCACCTCCTCTGAGCGAGATACTGTTATCAGCATCTGCACCTCTGGATACGGCAGGGAAGTGACAGGGGCCAGATCCACAGGGCAAAGGCATTAACTTTATACTCCACACATCTGCCTGACTGCTCAGCTAGATAACCCTGCACATCCCAAAGCCTCAGCCCATACTGCTGGGGGGGGGTGATGGCCCTGGGGGTGCAGCCTGGGGATCCAGAGCCAGGTTGACAGAGGGTGTTGCTGGGTAGGTGTCCCTCAGCTGCTGGCTGCCAGGGCACTCCTGCAGCATTTATAACTGCCACCAGGAACTGGTTTTCAGGAACAGACATCCCCAGAGGCCGTTTCATCAGCAATCAGTTTATTTCAAGTGTATCTAATTGTGACTGGAGGCTGGAGCCCTGTTTCCCCTCCCCAAACAGGACGTCAGTGATTCCCAGCCTGAAGAGGTGCTCCAGAGATGGTCAGAAATAGCCTCGTGCAGGTCTCACAAACAAACAGTGGGGAACAGCCCTTTGATGCTGGTTTTTACCTAAGGTAATGCACAAGTGTAGGGAAGAAAAAGGGGCCTGTGTGGCTTGGGGAACCCCCAAGATGCACCCCCAGCATGAAAATATCCTCCTCAATAACACTCACTCCATCACCTTATGGCCTTGGTGGCAGAGAGTAGACACTGCATGGTTTTGTTTTGTCCTCTGCTCCAGTGACACATTCCTCAGGG
Organism: Aegithalos caudatus; assembly: GCA_013389925.1. Classification (NCBI taxonomy): domain Eukaryota; kingdom Metazoa; phylum Chordata; class Aves; order Passeriformes; family Aegithalidae; genus Aegithalos; species Aegithalos caudatus. The sequence continues at coordinate 1,035,372 of WEIU01000098.1, read as the reverse complement.
CTACCTCTGCTCTCAGGGGGGATTTGGGGTGAGTGCTCCACCAGGCAGGTGGCAGTGGCAGCCCTAGGCCCGGTGGCCAGGGCCAGGCTGGGTCCCAATGGCAGGGCTGTCTCCACAGTTACTGTGTGCAGCTTCTGGACATGGCAGTATGAGCTGGAATAGCATGGAAATACAAGGACAGGCATGGGGAACAAAAAGATATCCCTATTATCAACAGAAGAAGGAATGAGGGGTGTCTGCCCATGCTGGAGCTGGAGAGCTGGAAAAGATGCAGGCACCATCTGCACATCAGTAACTTGACAGCAGTACAGTTTAGGAAAAAACTGACATAAGTTTTAGATTTTATTCATTCGTACATTATTTACAGCAGTTGCTTTCATATTACAATTCTCTTTCATCTTTTCAGTTTTCACTTATAAAAAATTAACCAAATAAACCTTATATAACCAAATTTATCACAGCAGGTCTGGTTAATTTTCACAGTTACAGCGGCCATCAGGAACAGAACTTAAGTACCTACAAGTCATTTGTCCAGAGCACCTGGCCTGCCACTGCCTGAGGACACCCTGCTGTCCCTGGAGAGCTGGCTGGCTCCCGGGGCTCTGCGGATGGAGAGACCTCCCTGCATCGGGGTCACGCTTTGGAGGCTGAGCTCCAAAGCTTAAAGCACACCAAGGGATAACTTGCACACATCTCAACACCCTGCCACGCCAGGGGAATGGTTTGCATACCTTGATGATATGCAAACAGCTTTCCAACAGAGCCGACTCCTGCTTCCCTCCACAGAAAATGGGAGTGACTGGTTCTGTTTTCTGCCATTGATGAGCCCCAGAAGTGCAGTAGCAGAGTATGCTGGGGCACAAGACTGAGACAATAAGTGTTTACCTTCCTCTGTGTGACTCTGACAGCTCCTTATGTCTGTCTCTCCCACCAGGAGTGGTACTTGCAGTAACTCACCTGTAACTGTGGTGAAAAGCCTGCACTGCATAAGGGCTCACAATGACTCAGCTCTAGGGTCCCCACACGGGCAGGTTCTCTGCCAAGGTGACATCCAGTTCCAGAGACTGATGGCCTTCCCTAGTACTTAATCCTGCTCCCCAGGTGCAACAGCACCCCTTAGGAACACACTGCTGCCAGTGTGCTCCCAACAGCATCACCTTCCTTAACTATCTCCCTGGGCTCTCCCCCACGTGCTCTTTTGCTTTACAGTGGTAATTATTGCTGTTTTAGAATATGTTTGTTTTTCTTTGAGGACTTGTAGCCACTTCCCATTACAAAGTACAGTACATACTATGCTGAACATAGAAAACACAAGACTCATTTCACATTGGTCTTGTACAACGGTGAGGAGATGCAGAGTAAGAGGCTGTTTGGGGGAATCCAAGTTTCTATTTAGGCATGAGTGAGTAAGCCACTGCCTTAAACATGAGCAGTTCTGGGAAGCAATTTAGCCTGTTTGTTGGGTTTTTTTTCAAACTGACATTGGACATTTTCCAAATGCATACCACACATCTGCTTAACACTACCAAAGATATTATTTTTTTCCTTTACTGCATTTGTCTCAAGAAGACTTTTGCTTTAATAAAATAACACAAGCACACAAACTGCTTAAAGCTAATGGCCCAGCACAATCATAAGTACAACTCACAAAGCAACTGATGCTTTGTTAAACCTAATTACATTTAAAAAAATCAAATATACATATTACAAGGCAAAAGGATTAAGCTTTGGAGGAAAAGAAATTAGAAAGAATATTAGCTGTAAGTTCATTACACTTACATAGCAGTAGCTGCTTCTGCATTCAAACGTGTTACTTGTAAATAAATTTACAGTTGCATTATATATTTGTTATGCTCTTGGTCTCACTAGGTCTGTCTTCTACTATTTAGATGTTAAAAGCATGTTCTCTCCCACAGGTGACCATTGTGCAATACAAAGACAGCACTGAACAGTGATTTTAACTGTGATCAAACTCCAAATGCTCACTTGGAGCTTGTTATTTTAAACAATACTGTGTTTTCAATAAACTCTCAGTTGTTAAAATTAATCTCCTGATTTTTATGAAAGGTACTCCCAAGCACCATTCAGGTAGCAGGTTTTGGTCGGAGATAAGCATAAGCTCTGTTGCATAGTCTCCATGACTGAGGGATGCAAGAGCACACTAATTTTTCCTCAAGATTCCATGTGGATCTATTTTGAGGGAGAAAAAAAAAGAAAATTTTCCTTTTGCATTTTAAAGCTTATTTAACACTTAGCATTACTTCATTTCCTTTATGTGGTACAGTATATTCCACTGCAAGACTCCAGTTAAGTGTCGAACTAAAATGCCTTTATTAAGCTTTAAGTAGAGTGCATACCAAGAGCATCACACCAGCACTAATGACACACAGGCCCCAGCACACCCAAAGTGAGATTGTTAATTCAGAGGTAACCAGAGCTGGTTCCTGCCTTTGTGTGTTTGGCAATTTGGAAGTCCCTGCAGTCGGTTTCTATCTATTTGCACCTCAGCCAGCAAATTAAAAGACAGCAGACCTGCATCACATCCGGGTGTGGATCAGTGAGCAACAGCAGCAGCAGCAGCAAGGATTGGGACAAGGTTCTGCAAAACCACAGTTCCCTTGGGAATTCTGACCACAGGACTTTCTGTTCTTCCAGTTGGCCACAGCAAGGACAGGGCCCAAGACACCCCTGGCACCAAACACTTTCTGCTCCTGCTGCAGGTGTGCAGCATCAGGACCCCACCAGGCACATCCCAACCCCAACAGCCACTGCTGACCCTTAATCCTGCCTCTCCTACCCAGGGACTATTAAATTCTAACATCATGACCTAAAGAATCATCCTCATTTCCCATGGGGAGGAACATGGGTAAAACAACCCCCGGTCCCAGTCCCAGGGACAGATGTCCCCAGGGTCATTTGCCCCCTGCATTTGCTGAAAGGCAATTCTGAAATGAATCCTGCAGCCTGTATGCATGCACAGGACCAAGAAGCAGGATCACTTCTGGAGAAAGGTAAAGGCTTTCTCAGAGACAGCATCCCACATCACACATAGGGACAGCGGGGAGGGAAAACAGCTTTCCACTGGTGGCCATGTCCTGGACCTTTCTGCATCTCCCAGCAGAAACACAGTTGCCATTCCTAAGCAATCTTGCAGGTGCTGTCTGCTTCACAGAGGGAAAACACAGCACAAATTTACAACAAATACAAATTTAAAGGTTTCAAGTTAGATTAGAAACCACTTTGTTGGTTTGATTGCTCAGCATTATCAGCCCGGATCTGTTCAGGGGCCAAGCTTCCCAGACAGCTTATTGCCAAATATGACATGTACTTGAGATGTCAGTTTGTTCAGGGTGTGGAGGGAGTTCCCACTCCCTCCACAGGGAATGGCCCAGGCTGTGCTGGAGGGCTGGGGCAACCCCAAGGCTGTGGACCTCAGCCACATTAATGCAAATTTCCCTCTTTTTTTTTTTTTTTTTTTTTTTTTTTTTTTTTTTTTTTTAAACTTCTGGTCATGACATCTAGTGCTTTCCTCAGGGAGCAAGGGCTCTGTCCCAAGCCCCTTCAAGCAAAGCACACTTGAGCAGTGTCTACTGCTAGTTCTGCTAGGTCTAGTGCTTTTTCTTCTAATCCTAGCTAGTTCTGCTGGGATTGGCAGAAAAAGCCCCACACTAAGGAGAGAGCAGCCTAGTGAGGAAACTGCATTTCTGCAGGCAGCACAAGGGCAGAGGGCTGTGACTGCAAAGTAAGAGCAGCTGTGGGAAGTGCTTTCACATCTCTAATACATCCTCCACCTAAATCTGGTCTTACTTAACCCACACATTTACCAACCTTGGGCTCAAACCCAAGAGATGCTCCACTCTTCCTTACACTCCTGCCAGTGTTGTCTTGGAAAGAGAAACCCCCAAAACAAATCAGGAAAATCCCTTTCCATCTCACACTGATGTGAGTCTCTGTTGGAATCAAGACTCAAGGACTGGCAATAGGTCCAGATCATCACCTCTTCTGCTCGGGACCAACCCCACAACCACCTTGTGCTGCTCCTCACCCACCCAGTCACTGAACTGGGATGGGGACAGTCAGGAGACGATGCTCAGGCCCAGAGAAAAGGCTGTGCTGATCTTTTCCAATCACCTTGTTTAAACCCTGAAAGATGCAGAGCAGAGGGATGGATCTGCCAAAGGCAGCTCAACCTCAGCATGTCTCCCTGTGAGCTGCACTGTGGTCTGCCCACACACTTCCCTGGCAGCAGGTGAGCCTGGCACGGTCCAGAACCCAGCAACCCTGACCCCAGAGCTGTGCCTGAGCTATCACATTTAATGAACTTCCCAAGAATGCAGACAAAACAACAGTATCATGTGGTGCTTTTAAGCCCAACCTTGGCAGCTCTGGGTGGGAGAGCAGCAACAACACAGGAGGTTGTGCACCCCTGTCCCACTGCTGCTCCCAGGGATGCAGCTCTGGCAGCCTGTGCCACCTTCCAAGGAGAGCAGACCCAGCCTATTTGGCAGCCAGCCCTTTCCTTCAGAAACAAGCTGTCCCGGCTAGAGAGCTGGGAGCAACCAGCTGGATTTCTTCCAAAAAGCCTGGTCACAAAGCAACTGGCAGAAGCATTAAGGGAATAAATTTTCTTGGCAGCTACCGGCCAAGTGGCAACAACTCAATCCTTATCAGTGCATTTCCGTCTGCTGGGGAGGAATGCAGACAGCACCCCCAAAGCCACCCCTTTCCAAAGCACCTCTTCCCCAGGAAACTCAACAGGTATTACGATACTGTAATATCATCAGGTAAAATTTACACATTTTACAAGAAAATACTGGTAAACCTGATGGTACTTCTGTGTCTGTGGGATCTGGTGGGATTTATTCCAGGTTTGGATTTTCTGACAGGATGTGGAGTTTTATTTCAAAGGCACAGGTATCAAATAAAACCAGCAACATTAGTTTAATTAAATAGCCTAATAAAAAAAATTAATGCTCAATTTAGACTTTACATATTCCTCCCTTATTAAGAGACTAGTTTTTGCTTTTTGTTTTTTGTTTTTTTTTTTACCCCTCTGGAAAGGTTTTAGTGCAGTGATTATATAGCAACAGAAAAATAAACTAAAAAAGGCACAAACTTTTGTGTTTTTTCTTTCAACTTTTGCTAACACTTTATATTTGTCTGTTTTACTTCGGTTAATAAATCACTGAATGCAGCAAGAAAATATTCTGCCGATTTCTGTACACTATACAAGAACCCCTACCAACAGTACATTATTTCAGCTTCAGGAGAAATGTACAGCATAGAAAGACTTTTAAAAATATAGTGCCCCATACAGAAATTTTGCTAATTAAACTCATGGTCTCTTGCTACAGTGTCCTTCGCCATCCTCATTACCCCCTTACTGCTGGGACACACGCTGGGACTCTGCCCCTCCGACTCCTCGCAGGCTGGACCAAGCCCAAGCCAAGCACTGCAAGGGCAGCTGGGGTTGTGCCAGAAGGCTCCTCCATCCCCAGCATCAGTGCCCGGCCCCACGGCCCTGCAGGGGTGGGCTGAGCCCCCTCCCCTCTGCCCTCCATCAGCATCGCCGGCCACCTCTCGGTGCTGGGAAAGCTTCCGGCTGGAGAGCAAAGGGCAGCTCCTGGTAGGAGTGGGACAGACAGCACCCCATGGCCAAGGGCTGTGCTGGCTGTCCCATCTGCCCCAGGGCTCCTGTCCCCTCCCCACATCCCAAGGCTCCTCCCTTCTGCGGCTCCCCTGCTGACTCTTCCATTGTATTTGCAAGCGTGGTTAACACATGCTCTACCCCTTCACCGACTTCATCGCCATGAGGTGGGGGGGTTTCCCCCCGCACCACATGTGTAATCCTTCATAAAATAATAATTGTTTTTCCCAGTAACTAAAGGGGGTTTGCCTTTAAATGTATTAGCAGAGTCAAACCCCTCTACCCACCCGAAATTAAGTGCAGCCAGAAATGGTTTTCTCTTAATACCTCTGATACCACGCTTTAAAAATTAAAACCTACCAGTCTTCTTTTTCCCCAAGATGTAATTCATGCAAAGTTGCTATTTGTTTAAATAAGTTATAAAAGTTGATATCTCAGGCTAGAAGAAGCTGTAGTCTTGGTTATTCTTTAGTTGGCAGGCACTGTACATACATACCGGGTACAGACACATGCCGAATCTGCTTTGCATTGCTTTTTGCATTGTACAATTCACAAATCTGACATCATTAAAGCAGTTAATTACCTTTGATGGAAGGCTGCAGTGAGGCCATCTACATTTATCAAACAAGCAGCTGGTTAAGATAATAAGTACGCTCCCCCCACCCCGGTGCTCCCCAAAATGCTATTATCTGTCACACGTTGCTTCTCTGAAGTGGTGAGATTTGGTGCGCACATTAATGTGCAAATGTGTTGCCATAGGAACTGCAGCCTCCATTACGCCTCAACGACACCATTCAGCAAAAGCCAAAACTAAAAATAACAACAACAACAACAAAAAAAATAACCCTTAAAAATAAGATGAAAACAAACAAAAAACCCCAAAAGGCAGCAAAGAGAAAGTCCAACGCACATGCGGAGTCTGGCCCAGGACTGCAGGTTACGTGTGGCTACAGAACAGCGCGGGAGATACTTAGATTTGATCTTAACTTCACACTATGGTACAATGGGGCTCAGTTCAGCCGGTCCGAGTCTGTGCTGGCTTAGGAAGGAGGGGGAGGTGGAGCGGAGTCGTGGTTACCGGATGCACCCGGGGTCTCTCAGACATTTGGCAGAATGAGGCACATCCAAAAAAAGTGCAACACCAGTGCCGTGGTGGCAGTGCGATGTGTTTGAGTGCGTGCACGCGCTTTCCTCTTCATGCATTGTAGCAAGCGGGTTGGGGCAGGGGGGCAGGGTGTACCCCCCACCTTTTCTCTGAAAACTATTAACCAGTAGATTACGGTAAGAGGAATGCATATTCTACTTACTGATGCGTGAAATACTGAAAACTGCATTCAAGTAATATTTCTGCACTATTATGAATGCACCACTACGTTATCTTACACCTGGGAAAGGAGTGGACTATGTACACCAGAGCAGTTGTACTATTTTGCAGTAAGTTTCTGTGCTTTACGGAGGTACCTGGGAAGGAGAGGCCGGTGCTCCGCTCCACCCCGCTGGGTTGCAGGACTCCCAGCACCACCACCTACAGCATGCGAGGAAGGGGCGCTGCTCGGCCGGCCCATCGAGCTGAACGGAGCAAACCAAAACGTGACGTGAGGGTACAAAAACTCTAACCCAAAATCGGCAAATAAATGGTGATGAGAAATAGAAGGGTAATTTATTATTTTTGAAGGGGGAGGAAGGGGAAAAAAATATTTTTTGTTTTGTTTTGGTTGGTGGGGTTTGTTTTTTTTTTTATTCTTCTCGCAGCTGCAGGCGGTAGCGGTGGTAGCGGACCTGGAAAAACATTCTCTCCAGTAAGGAGCGTGTCATCCCTGGCAGGGCATAATGTTCGACGACACCCACGTGCTTGAACCCCAAGGACTCATAGAGCTTGTGGGCTGCCATCTTCACGGCCGTGGTTCCCAGCACGACGGAGGAGTAGTTGTTGAGCATGGCGAACTCCAGCACTTTGCGGCCCAGGGCCTTGGCGATCCCTTTGCCGCGGTAGTTGGAGTCGACGGACATGCGGCGGAGCTCCACCGTGTTGTCCTCCTCGTTGCCCCGCGCTGCCACGATCCCCACCACGTTGCCATCCAGGACGGCAACCCAGAAGCAGGAGCCTGTGGGAGATAAAGCAGCACATGTAGTCACCGGCCACCCCCGATGGACAAGTGCCCATTGCCAAACACACATCTGGGAGCAAGGCCTGGGGTTCAAAACCACGTCACACGTGGGGACTAATGACCTCCATACATAAGGACCAAACACTCTTTTTCCCTGACAGTGTGAAGGAAATGTTGTTTTCCCAAGGAAAATGCACAGGGGCTGCAACCTCCTGTCAGAGAGTTGTAGAAAGTATGATCTCCCATGAGCCTTCTTTTCTCCAGCCTAAACAGCCCCAGCTCCCTCAGCTGCTCCTCACAGAACTTGCACTCCAGACTCTTCACCAGCCTTGTTGCCCTTCTCTGGACATGCTCCAAGATCTCAGCATCTTCCCTAAGTTGAGGGGCCCAGAACTGGACATAGTATTCAAAGTGTAGTTTGACTCGTTGCTTAACTATCACTCAATAAAGCCACTCTTCAATACAGCAGCCAACCGTGGCCACTGAGAGGTCTCTTGCCCAGATGAAAAGCACTGACTTTCAGTGCTCTCAAGCAATACATCCTCATCCAGAGGAAGATCCCATGACAGGAGAAACCCTTGGTGGAGGCAATAGCCTTCTTCCCAGCTGCTAAGCAGAAGAGAACCTGACTTGGGCAGCAGCTCCATCTTCTGCACCAACCCTGCCAACTGCTCCAACCCAAATGCACGGCATGTCTCTGGAAGACCAGAGTTACACAGCCCAGGGGGGTGCTGAGCAGGGCAAAGGACCACTCCTGAAAAACCAGGGGAAACATGAATAAGACAACTCAGTGTACTTTGTCACTGGAGGAGAGAAAAGCATGGGGTGGTGGGAGATGCCTTTGCAGCTACTGTAGGAAAAATGCATCTTGTGACTCCATGAAACCATCCAAAAGAGATGCCCAAGGTCTTCCCCACTTCCCTATGGCACAGCTCAGCTTCCAAGGAAAAGCTGGCTACAAACAAGGGTTGGGGAACCAGCCCAGGTTCACCTCAGCACACTGGGCTCATCCCCACATTCAGAGGAATGTGCAGCTCCAGTGACGCTCAGTCTTGCTCCCACTGTGAGCAAGTCATCGTGCTGCTGCTATCTAGGTCAACAGCTAATTTTTAAAACACCAGGGCCCATCTTGACCCATTTATCATGAGCAGTGAAGATGTCTCTGCTCCGCTGCCGCGTTGACAGTGCGGCTTGTTCCCCGGCGCTCACTTGGATCTCAGAACGTGATTTATTCAGACACGACCCCAGACGAACACCTACAAGCACTGAAATCAAGCAGCCACCCTCCCTCTGCATACAAATTGCAGGGTAGAGAGCTCACTGCTGGTTTTAAAGTGCTTATCACGTGGTGGCTGAGCCCAATTCATCACACCTCTGGCCACACGGCGAGCACACCAAACATAAGAGCCACAGCGATCCTCACCCTGCATGCATGGCTACTACCACTCCTGTGGTGTAGTTCCAAAAAGGTCATTCAGGAATATCCCCATGCTTGGGGAGCAGGGGTGCCAGTCCTGGGGCAGCCCCCAAAAGTGCCATGGAGCAGCCATCAACGGGTGTCTGCTGGGCCACAGCCGATGGCACAGCCGTCACATCCCCCTCATCCAGCCCCATCCACAGCAACTCCTCCTGGAGCTGCTTCCTCAGCAAGTCTGCCTCATTTCCCCTCAAACCAGAGAAACAACCTAGGTTCCTCTCAACCCGAGGTTACACAATTGCTTCCACGACTGCTTCCCACTTTTATTCCTTATTTTCTCTTCTTAGCAAGCACCTCTTCTCTGTGCCCACCAAACCTGAGAGGGTGCTAAAGCTCGCTCAGCAACACTTCCCACATTTGTAAAATGGCACGTTTCTGGTACTTTGAGGTATTCTGAATATTTAAAACCCAAATCTGGATATACCTGCTACCGCAGAGCCACCAAACCCTTCACATTCCCAGCCCCTCTGACCACCCTCCCCACACCGTCCATCCCAGGAGGGACTGGACCCGGTTGCAAGCAGCATGACAGCAAACCTGCACTCCTTGTTAGTTTTTACTTACAATTTAAAACTTAATTATAATGATTTTGAGTTCAGCTTGAAAAGAAATAGTATCTGGCACATCTCCCAGTGTGTGTTGTGCACACAACACTTATAATTAGCTACAGACAGGACACATCTGCTCAAACAATGCGAGTTGTATTCAGCTCTCCTTTACACCAGTGCCATCACTCCCCAAGACTTCTACCCTGCTGTCCTCCTCATGTCTGTCTGCTCCAAGGATCACCAACAGCCAGTTCCTTCATTCTACTGAAGACACCTCAATTTCCAAAGGTGGCTACGAGCCCAGGAACTGCTTTCCCCTTGGGATTGTCAAATCCCTCCTTCAGGCATCTGCATTCCATTTGGATGGGGACTCGCCACTGAAAGATGTCTTGGGGTCACACTACATGTGGCCAGCCTTGGGCTGGGGCTTCCTCTCCTCTGGGAAAACCCTCCAGTTTCACAGTAGGAATGCTGAAGGTCCTCAGATTGCTTTTTACCCAGACTCAACTAGAGAACCTCTAAAGGTCCTTTCCAACCCGAACTATCCTATCCTATGATTCTATGTTTTCCACAATGCCAGCCAGCTGCAGCTCCTCACCACACCCACTCTTCCAGCAGCACTTAACTCTGGAGCAGTGTGGAAACACCCTGGAAAAACCACCTTGCATTGCCACACCCCAGGGCTGGGAGAGGGTCTCCTCCTCACCTTTTCTGGACTGAGGATACTGACTCAGAGCATGGCTTGTTTTTGCACTTTTTCATACCTAGGATGAAACAAAACTAACTTCATCTCAGCTGTCAGTAACGAGCAACAGCCTTGTTTGCAGCGCTATTATTAGCAAGAGCTGACGTTTTACTCTCTCACATGCTATCTGAAAATAATCACTGCTGCAAAGATAAACACAGACCCTGACAGCTACAACTCTCCCTGCCCTTCCAGATACTCATCTCATGGCAGCATCTCTGTCTTTGCTGCCTTCACCCTCACTTGTCTCCATCTTCTGCTAACCCACCACTATAGTCATCCAAAGACCTTCCAGCTCACTTCAGGATCTGTTCTTCATGGATGTCTTGCATTTAACCACTTCTGCCCTGGGAACACCACTCTGAAGCACTGGAGGCATTTTCCAGAGGCCCTCGCTGTTCCCAGCCAAACACCAAGCACTCTCCCCTGCCTCCTTCCAGGCTGAGGAGAAGCAGCCATAGAAAACCCACTACCACCTTCCTTTGCTCTCTCCACTTCCCCAGCTTGCTGCCTCACCACACAATCTTGACATCAGGAACTCACAGACAAAAGATAAAGAATTTTATTTTATATTTTTGTTTTTTACCATGAGGTTGGTGAGGCACTGGCACAGGCTGCCCAGAGAAGCTGTGGCTGCCCCTGGATGCCTGGAAGTGTTCAAGGCCAGGTTAGATGGGGCTTTGAGCAACCTGGTCTGGTGGAAGGTATCCCTGGCCATGGCACAGGGGTCTTTAAAGGTCTCTTCCAACCCAACCCATTCCATAAAAAACACACCACCTTGTGATGCACACCCCTATGAAAAAGGCACAAAATGGCTGTGATGTGCATGCCAAGGAACATGGTTTTGTCTTGCTCATGCTTCACAGCAAGGTCAGATGTGGTTCCTCAGCTGATGGCACCCAGGGCCTGAAAGCACACAAGATGGCACTGTCTTTCTGCTATAAATTTAAGGATAATTCTCAGCTTTTGAAGACCAAAGAGGGTATTCTTCTAACCCATCCCTGTTTCCCACAGTAGGGGGCTGCTCTCAGAGTCCACACACTGCTGCTGACACCACATTCAAGGATTTCCCTGCAGAGGTGGCACCACGCTGGCCACATATCCTGCACTCCTGCCAAGGAGGACATGCCATGCAATCCTCTGGCTGTGCCTGCAAGCCTCCTCTCCCACCCTCCTCCACTGTCATGAGCTGCACAGCTCTCCCCCACACAGCCAACGAGGATGGATGGTGGGTGAAAATAAATTCATTTATTTTCACTGCAAATTCTTCTACACCTTTTGATGAATAAAAGGCCGGTGGGTGGATGGGTGGAAAGACTGCAGCCAAAGGCAACAGCAGAGTACTGCTAGAAGGGAGGGGGGACAGAGACATCAGCCTTCCTTGTCAGCATGAGTCCCACTTGACTGACTATTGCAGGTTCCAACAACCTCCTTAAGCCCTCAGCGTGCAGGGGCCACTACTCCAATCTCCAGAATTGTGTTGCTCTGAAAAGGCAAAGCTCTGTCTTCCACATAATTTTCATATACATTGCTTTCTAGAAAATTCTAGTATTCCCACAAGAGCAAGGAAAGCTTTGCTGCCCCAAAACTTCCTGAACTCACACTTGTGTCCTCCCTAATGCCAAGACCTGCACACTGAGGGGTGAGGCAGGTAAAACCTATCCCTGTTTTCCTTAGGGCTGGGGAGAGGACAGAGCAGCTGTCCTGCAGCCACCACCAGTTGGTTCTAATTTTGCATGGATGCATCCCTGTGGGAAGGAGTTTTCCTTGGAAGCTGAGCACAGGGCAAGTATGGAAATCTTGCCCAGAGACACGCCAGTCTTCTCTCTTTTTCTTCAGGGGTGTCACTATCTATGCAGCCGAGCTCTCATTAATTCCTAGAGGCTTATGCGTGGAACATAATTTCTAGACAGACATGCAACTTCTTAAGAAAATATCCCTTCAAGCAGAGACTGTGACTTTCAGTTCTGCTTTGGCATGTCACAGCAACACAAATGTGAGCAATTCCCCTGCTGGCTCAAAGCTGTCACAGGTGATGTCCCTGGAGCATCATCCAGACAAGGGGACTGGCAGTTCCCATCACGACTGCTGGGAACCCACCAGGACAGCACCAGCTCCTCTGCATCCTTACAGCAGAGCCAGGAAAGCATCTTCCACAGGGAAAATATCCCTCTCCTACATTTTTCCCCAGGCTGCTACAAAGGGGCAAAAGGGAAAATAAAAAATCCAACCACCAAAAAGCTCAAAATCATTTCTGTGCTTCCCACAGGACAGGGTCTGCAGTTGCTTGTATTCCATGCTCTTAACATACCTACGTAAAGGCTTGCCAAGAGTGACAGGCTTGCTCATCCCAGAGATCCAAATGCTCCCTGACTCTTCCCTGTGACCCCTGACTGCAGCACAGCCTGGTGTGACACCACCACACAGGAACACCAGCACAGAGGAGGTACAACATGCTGTACATCACAGAGCTTCAAATATTTGCCCTTGCAGTCACTTGTTCAGCCTCCTGTGCTACCTTTTGGAATGATTTTGGCGAGAGCAGCAGCTCTTTGTGCTAAGCAAGGGTAGTCCAAGCAGGGCAGTACAGAGGGAATCAGGACCCAGTGCAGAGCCATTTGTACCTATTCACCAATAACCTGCTACAAAGCCCCAGAGTTCAGTGTCTGGGCTCTCCTCCTGCCAGCACTATTTACATACATCACTTTAAGAGAGAGGCTGTACATGGCAGCAAGTGGACAGAGTCCCTAGCCCAAAGCTGGCTGTGCTGTGGCTGTGTATTGCTGATGTCGCTTAAATTCCTGCTCTTTTATCCTGTCTGGGTCTTGAAGAAGGAGAAGAAGAACTACCCAGCACTTGAGGCAACACTCCCTCCTCCTTCCCCTCCATCCTTGGTGAAACACAGGGCAGAGCAGCCAAGTTACATCAGCATCAAGGGAGGATGGAGACTCTTCTGGGGACAGCTTGGCTGCTGGGATGTGAATGCTGCTGGCAGGAGGAGTTTTGGGGCACAGACGTGGCACACGGGCTGCCACCCAGCCAGACACAGGCAGCCTGGGTGCAGGGACCAACCAAGGACAGACAGCAGCTGTCCCTGTCACTGACTACAACTGCTCAGCTAGCCAGGGTGGGGAGGGATTTATGCCTGTGTTTATGAGGCATGCCATTATCCCATTATCCCTCCTTACCTCCGTCTTGCCCAAGTGTTGAGTTTCTCTCCTTTCCACTTTTCTAATTTCCCTTGGCTTCAAGCAGGGCTGCATGGCAGCTCCCACAAGTTCTGCTAGTAACTCTACACTTGACTTCAGTTAAAAGGCATTCCTGGAGGGGTCCTACAAAAAAACTACCCTAAACTACACATTTTAGTGTAGTTTTTGGCTATGGAAACTGGGTGAGATGCTAGAGATCCTGTCTCCAACACTCCTGACATCCATGAGCATCCCTCTGCACCAGACAAGGCCCAGGCCAGGGGGAACAAAATATGTCAGGGACACAGGAATTATTCATGCATGAAATGAGAAATGCTGTGGGACACCTTCCTCCCCATAAATAACCCCACATAATCTACTGCTGCAGGACACATTGCCCTGTTATAAATAATTCCCAGCTGGACAAGCACAGGGCAGAGAATCTATATGCTGAGGGTGGGTGACATCCCTTGATTCATGGAGCCTCTGGGCAGTAGGCAATGAGATCACCTATAAAGCATGAAGAGAGATGTATGGTTTGATTCTGAGCAACCAGTTCATCTAATTCTCCATCTACCTTCTTTTCCATCCTTCCTACCTTCACCTATGTTGTTATCAGGGGCTGATGGTGCTTGCAACAACCCCAAAGCTCAGCCAAAGCCCAGCCAAAGCCTTTGGAGTTGCAAGCAGCAGTGAATCAGTGGGATGACAGTGACATCCAGCATTCAGTCTGCAACATAGCCACAGGGCAGATCCATGAACATTTGTGCCAGAAACACTGTGACCCCAATCCACCACAGCAGTAGGTCTCAAACTGCCCCAGGAGACAGGAGCTCAGAGGTGGCCTCTGAACTGATAAACCTGAGTGTGAAATGAGAGACAGGGTGATGGGGTTTTGGACTCCAGGCAGCTGCTGCCCTAAGCATCAGTGCAAACCCCAAACCATACTTGCATTCAGAGTGGTATTTGCTGTACCACGCCAGTGCTGCCCATGCTGCACAGGTGATGGCTCCACTGCAGCTTTACCTGCACCTGGGGGTGGAAAGGGTGGTGGTGTTGCAATTTACAGTAGCAGTACAAGAAGTTTCATCAGTGCCTACTCCATGCTTTCTGATGGAGCTGGTCCAGCCTCAAAAGCACCCATCTACTTCAACACAGGTATTCCATTTTGGGGTGCCAAAGCCCCAGAAAACCCCTAAGATGCTGATGGCCAGCTATAGTTTACTTTCACAGTAATATTTTGACAGGTAAAAAGAAAAACACATTCTGCAGCAAAGGGACATCAGGAAGTGGCCAGGTTTGGTCCTAAACAGCATCTCCTGTTGGAACTGCTGAGGAAATAACCTAGCAGGCATTTCTAATCTTCTTAAAACCTTTGCTTTAAACCTCACCCTGTTCCTCTGAAACACCTCTATGACAGCTCCTGCCCACACACCTTACTCCTGGCAAAGCTTTGCGAGGACCCAGCCTGGACGTCAGGATCAATGCAAGCTGTTAGTGGCCGTGCCCCATGTCAGCACTTCACTGGCTCATTTTACAAACAGGCTTAAGTCCCCTGGGGCCCAGAGTGTCACCACGTGTGACAGCACCCGAGGGGGTGCTCAGCAAAGCCCCAGGAAGTGCTCGGCACAGTGCAGGAGCAGGCTTTTGATGAGACAGCTAGAAATCCAGGCGATGCCGCAGATGGGATAAAGACAGCCCTTCCAGCACATTTCAGAGGGTGCTATATTAAGAAGTGTAACAGCAGGACTTTAAAATCTTCTATCAGGCTCTTTTTGCTGGCCATGCTGCACCTTGAAAAGCAAAGACTGTAATAAAGCCAGCATATAACAACTGTTCAAGAAAAAGCTGCAGAAGCAGTTGTGGGGGATTAGAAGTCCTCTGGTTATCTGGACAGATTTAGCCTGGCTCTGCTCTCTGCTGCTGAAAAGAAGGACATAACAAGAGAAAGGAGAGAAAACCACAGATGCAGCAGCTAGAGTCTACCTGCTGCTGGGTCATCAGGGGGAAAGCACAGATTGAGAAAGGAGGCAGCGTCTGTGGTTTTGACACGTGAGCAATTGTTATCGATAAGCAAAGAATTAAACAGCTTAAAGGAGCGGATAAAGACTGGGATATGTGATTTTGGCCAGGCATTGTCCTCAGGGCTGACTGGATGATGAGTCCCAGTGCAATGGAGCTGGCTCAGCAGAATGGTCTGGTCTGCACAAATGGACAAAACCAGGAAAAAGGTATTTAACCTTTTCAGGGTAGATGCTCCTTATGCATGCAAAATACACACTAAGCCGATCAACTGCAGAGTCAGACCTTAAGCAAGCCTGTGTTCTAGAATTTAGGCTGGTTTTTAGTTAGAAGTTTTAAGGAAAAAAGAAATCAAGCTCTTCTGCCTGCTTTGCTAACCTGAGTCTGCCAGCTCCAAAAGACTGATGTGACAATTAGCTCCTTGTTAGTGAAATTAGTTTACAAAATCAAATGTGCTGCTGGTTGTGTTTTGAGCCAGCTCCTTAAAAGGACATTGTTAAGGCTTGGTCTCCATCTTCTACATCAATCTTTCACTACATGGCTTTATTGCTTTCAAAAGGTACTGGATTTACCTTGCAGCAATTTTCACTTCCAAACATTGAACAAACTGGAAAATCTACAATTATTGGATGTTCTAGAATTCATTATTTGGTGGCTGACTTTTACTTTATATGCTTTACTGTAAAAAGGTACTGAGCAATAACCATTGAATGGCTTTCTTTAGCTTAGCAGTTGGCCAAGCCATAAATCAAATAGGGAAAATGGACAGAATCAATCTGATTTTCACCGTCCATCACTACTTGTCTGGTCTAAATTTAGCCAAGACTCCCTTTATTCAACAGAAGTGCCTGTATCTACATAGGTATTCCACCAAATGCTTCACAGCAAAGGGAGAAACAAGGGTTCATCTACTTAAGGTTAAATAACAAACAAAATTCTGAGCTCTACAAAGACTTCCAGGGGGTTTTATGCTGCTGTGAGGTCAACAACCTTTGAGATGAGTCACTCTTCAGGAGAGCCCCTCTTCTGCAAAAGATCACAGCTAAAGCCTACAGAGCTCACTGTGAACAACTGCTTTCAGTCAGGAGCAACGTAGGTAGGATGAACTGCAGCCAAGATGTAAGTTCAAACTTAGGATATGGCATAGTGATGCATCAGGACAGAATAACTCATCTGTGCATGCAAACTCTTTAAATCAGAGTCAAAAACAAGGCTGGCAGGTGTCTCCCCTAAAAGGTAAAAAAGGGAGTGACTAAGAATATTTGCATATTTTAAAAGTGACAGACAAAAATCAAACAAAAAACCCACCCAGCAAAAGAAACCACAATAGACTAAGTCAAGTTAATGGGTGCATATATTCAACCAAAACATGCTGCACAGCACGTTTCAGTGCTTCTGAGCATGGTGGTAGCTCCCTCATGTTCTTGCTGCCCTCAGGAGTCTCTAAATGAGGACTTTCCTACCACAGCAGCTGAGGACCAACAGTGGCAAGGCAATATTTGTGGTGCAGAAACACTGACCAGAAAAGTATCAGATCCCAGGATAGCTCCTCTGCTTTCCTTCCTGGGACAAACTGGGAACTGACAGACTTCCCCTTCACCAAACCCTGCACAGCAAAGAGAAGCTACCAGGACACTCTCCTAACACCAACAATAAATAATGGCTCTGCTGCACTCAGAGCCTTTCCTTCTGCCCATGACTGGTTTCATAAAAATCCTACCTTGTTGCTAACACAATGAATCAAACCTCTCTGACCTCTTTCATAATCTATAGGAGTGAAACAGCAATCACAAGGAGTTATATTCTCTCTGAAACAACAGTAATGAAGAATTCATTACTCAGTATTGAGGAAGACATCAGGAAAAAAAGAAAAGGTTCAGGGCAGAGATTTGGTAAAAACTACAGGCTGAAGTCAGGTGGTAGATGGCTTGATCTCCTTAAGTCTATTGCAAGGAATGAATATTTCTCATTTCTAGCACAACACCTTGGAATGGTGCTGAACACACAACCTTCCCAGAGCATAGGCATCCAATAAGGACATTA
The DNA here is from genome assembly GCA_013389925.1 of Aegithalos caudatus. Taxonomy (NCBI): domain Eukaryota; kingdom Metazoa; phylum Chordata; class Aves; order Passeriformes; family Aegithalidae; genus Aegithalos; species Aegithalos caudatus. The sequence goes on along the minus strand of WEIU01000098.1, from coordinate 1,017,594 downwards.
GCTGGGACAAACCCACCCTGCTACACCAAGATGAGCCCCTAAAATCCATTACAATGGACTGGGAAGAGATCAAGAGGTGAGGAGTGAGACTGGCTCACTACCTCTGTCCTCCCCAGCTGCTCACCAAGGGCACTCATTTGGGCATTTCTCACTGGACCAACCCTGTCTGACCTGCATGAGCCCCCCAAACACCTGGGCAAACCTATTCCCCTAACCTCTGGGAAAGGAGTACGTGACTAAACAACAGGGAAACTGGGAAAGATAATCAAACTGGTAGGGAGAACCAGGCTTGGGACAACCAACCCGACTTTGTGCCATCAAGGCAGCATGTTGTCTCTGCAGAAGTGCTCATCCTATCGTGCAAAGTGATGGAAAAAAGCAGTTTCTATCTGTAGCATGCCAAGAAGCAAGGCCTTTTCCATGGAACAGGGACTGATCTACTTCTGACATCCAAGGTTAGAGGTAGCAACAGGACTGATGCTACAGTTTTTGGCAAATCTAACTCCTGACTCATATAAACAAATGAATAAATAACTAGCAAAGCTCTCTGGAAGCAAACATTCAGTACTCTTGACGTGCTTTTAGCACCATCACACTTCTAACACTGGAGGACTTCCTAGAGCAATGACCCTACAACACACCAATCAGCCCATCCCATTCAGGAAGAGCAGGGAAGGAGGCCCTTTCCCCACCACACCCTAAGGTGTCCTCCAGTCCTGCTGGAGCTGGAGCTGACCTATTGGTAGCTGCAGGCACCTCGTGGTCTCTGCACCTTCCCACATCTTCAACCCAACCCTCAACCAGGTGGGTGGGGACTTCCATGATCAGGCAGAATCAGGGGACAGGGGTACCACTGCTTTCTCATCCCACTGTGCTTGTAAAGCCTGATTTTGGGAGATGCTGAGCCCTCCTGAGATACCCTCTGAGGGTACTTAGCTCTTCTGAGGCAACTGGCACAGCCAGGACTGCAGGAGACACTACTGCAATGAGTGTTCTCCTTGAAAATAAACCCAGGCCTTTTCCAGCAGGAGAAGCCCATGAAGGCAACCTCCTATCCTTCAGGAACCACCTCCCCATGGCCATCCCACCACAGCTCCCACTACAACTGAACACCTTTCTGGCCTGCAGCCCTCTTACTTCTCCAGCTTTACTGTGAATATGTAATCCCTGGGGGGCTGCTACACTTATCCCTGACTCAGCCAAACAAAGCCCTGGAGTGAGGTTGCTCCAGTGTGTCCCACATGTGTATGCCAAGGTAAAGGGCTCCCACACCCCCACTCTGCTGGAGCCTTGCACAACAAGGAGGGCAAACACTGCCACAGGACTTCACCTCCTTCTACCACGAGTCATAGAATCCTACAATGATTCGTGTTGGAAGGGACCTTAAAAACCATCTGGCTCCAATCCCCTGCCATAGGAAGGAATGTCTTTCAATAGAGCAGGATGCAGACCCCAAAGACCTCCCAAGCAGCTGGAGCCTTCATCACCACACTTGCTTCAACCTTTAACTCTCAGCAAATCAGTGGCAATGCCCCATGTGAGGCCAGAGCCCTTCCACAGTGCAGAAAAAGCACACATCAGGATATCCACTCTTATGAAAGCCAACATTTTTCTACATAACTCTCCCAGCACATCAAAGCCAATGTGCTTTGGGTATAATTCTACTGAGCTCCACTAGTCCAGACTCAAACTAGCATATTTATTCAACGTGGCAGTGCAAGAAAATTCGACATCCATAAATACACAAACATCTGTCAGGCTGGGCACAGACAATGGGCATGGTGTGGAAGATGCATTAACAGATAATGAAAATTACATGTGTAAATCTCTACATCTCTAAAACTAAAAAAGAAAAAGCACCATCTTTGCCACGCATTCAGACTACCGTGCCAGAACAATCAGGCCAAAAAAAGTCCCTACAAAAGCCTAATCCAGATCTCCTGTGTTAACCACCTATCATCTCCTTAGACCCCACTTTCATGTGAGCCCCAGCCTCAATACCAGTCACAAGAGCTGGGGATTTGAAAGACATCTGTGAAATAAATTACTGGAGTGAGCAGGTAACAGGGCATGTCTCATTCCATCAGGAAGACACATGGCAAATGAAGGGCAGGCTGCTCAGGGCTAGTGAAAGCAGACACCTGCATGCCTGCACCCTCAGAACAAGCTCATTCACAAAGGACCTGTGGAAAGGGGATCAGCTTACAAATAGGAACAGCACTACAGCAACCAGAGCCAGAAGAGATGCAAATCCACACAAGACTGGGAAGAACTGCAGTATTTTGAGGATCTGTTGGATTGTCCTATCTACAAATACAACACTAAACCCCTGTACACAGTATCAGGACACAGCAGAATGAATATATTCAAGAGTAGGTTCACAACTACAACTCCTTTTTTCAATGCACTAGTACTCCCTAAAACATCATAAATTCATCGTGCAAGCAGCTGATAGCACATACAGCAAAGCCAAGGTTTGCCACCATTTATGTCACAGGTCTCCTGTAACTATCCAAAGAACACTTGAACCTATACAGCCCCTAAGCATGTGCTAAACTCCCAGTAAGAGACAAGGGATTTAAGCCATGATTAAGTTAAAGCAAATGCTCCACTGAATCTTTAAACCAAACTGTCCCAAGAGTTCAGTCTCAGTGAATGTGGGGGTTATGTGAAGATTTTTTTTTAAATTTCACTGAAATCCTCTTTAGCTATTTGAGTTATCCATGAAAAATGTTCCTACTTCTCATGAATCCTTGCAGATGCTTTGATGTTTTTCAGACTACTGAGGGCTCAAAAAAGCCCCGTAAAACCCGATGATGGCTTATTCCCAAACAAAACTCACTGTCCAAGAGGCACAGCTTGATGTTATCCTCTGAACACTGACAGCTTCTGAAACCCCACCAGACATAGATTTTCAGAGCCATTAAGTGAATCTAATTGACTTTACAAGCAGCAAAAGCTTGAAAAGGTGTTTTACAAATACCCCTTTTGAGCAGTTTGGATTAAAAAAAAAATTTTAAAATCTCTCATTAACATCCCTATTGTACAGTAACTTCTTCCCTCCTTGCTTTCTCTCTTTCTCAAGAAATCCCACCACTAAGAATGTAATTCCACCAAAGAGGACTTTACCAGGATGCTCACTGCTGTTCAGCAGACAGCAGCCAGGTATCTGTCATGCTTTCATTGCTCTGCCTCTCACTAACCATCATCTGAATTAGCACTTGGAAATGGCAGGTGCTTCAAACCAGGCTGTTTTCAAAAGCTTCTCTTTGCAGTTCTACTATTTAACATTATTTTCAATTGGAAAACTACAGATTTAGGTCTTCCCTGGATTCCCACTAGAAGTGTTATACAGTGTTTCTGATGCTGTTAACTAGATCCAGGGAGGATGAACAGATTTGGCACCTCCGAAAAAAAAAAAAACAAACCCAAAAAAGAACAAAAAACCCTGGTGTCAGAAAATGAAGTGGTTGGGTTTAGGGTTTTTTCCTTGCACTTTCTGCAATAACAATTTTATATATCTTGTTAAAATGGGAAGGATTAGGTTTGTAAGAAAAGTCATAGGGGAAAAGATCAGCGGATACATCTGGAAGTGATGTGGGTCAGATGCTCTAAAGAAGGTGTAAGAAATGCTGCTGGCAGTTCCTTTGCCTTTAGGTAAAATATTCTCCCCCCACCAGTGACATGTGCACTGACACACTGTTTTCAGCTTAGCACACACAATATCCTCGTACTGCTGACTCCTATTTATTTTCTCATCTTTGTTATTCCAAGTCTCCTACCAAAAAATAACCCCAAAACTTGCACTCACCATGCTAAGTATCTGGACAAGCTAAGGCAAGAAGAAAGTACATATACAATAAAATTAGGTAAAGGCACATAAATTGAAAGTTTGATGGAAGGGGAAAATCAGAGACACAGAGGGATACTGGGTAGGGGACCACCACCTATGGGAAGTACCAGAAGTGATGAGTGAAGCAAGAAGTAGACCAGACCAAAAATCACTGGAGAATTCAATACAGGGATGGACAAGAGAGCTGAGCAGAACTCAAAGGAATGCAAGTATTGCAGTTTGACCCCAGACTGGAAATGTGGGATACAGAACTGCTGTGCTAGGGGATGGAAGAAGGGGAAAAAAAGCCTTCAAGGAATCACTACTGGTTATCTGATAGCTGTCACTCTGAAGTGAGTGTTGAATGCAAGGGGCACTGAGGAGCTACTCATGACCAGACAGCTGCTCTGTCATGAGAAGACTTCAGAGTCCAGGACTTCAGAGATGGACCCCTCAACACCACTTCTTCAACTACTACACCGGTATAAAATACCTAAATATGTAATTCAAACAGGGCCTGGGATGCCTGAAATCCCAGCACTGACTCAGCATGGATTTATTCCTGCCTGAGGGGTAACAAACACTTCACCATCATGGCTCTATCATGGTCAGTATTTTCTAAGTATACACTTGGGTCTGATCTGTGCTTCTTAAGGAAAGCTGTAACAGCCAACCACTCCATTTTGGGCTGAAAAAAGGATTACACCCCCCACTAAACACAGATCCTTGCTTCATCATAGTGAAAAAACAGAGAGAGAGTAGTAAATCAGCTTAGTTTGGACCAAAACTGTCCTTCCTTTTACTTTCCAGTTCCTGAACTCAAAAACCATTTTCTCACAAAACCTCTGGTTTTCAGTTTTGCCACTTGGGTAATTCCTAGAAACAACACATGAATTTTAAGTGCTTGCTAGTTACAATTTCAAGCAGGACAGGCTGTGGTGGGACTGATACCTTGTATTATTCCATTAGCATTTACACTGTTGCAAATCCCATTTTAAATAACAATATCTCATGTAGCCACTTAAAAAATACAGCTGTAATGCATGCTTCCCATTACCAACTTTGAAATGCCTCCTTTCACTCCCAGAATCCAATTTTAAAGCAGAAGCCCAGCTTGGCACTAAGCCTGGGAATCACAGGTCTACATTTTAGAATTATCCCGTAAGAAATAAAGTGTTTTTCTTTTTGAAAGAAACACTCTTCAAACAGTTATAAAAGATAATGAATGATACTGTACATACTGTCATAAATTGTTAATTGATTGCTGGGGTCCAACAGGTCAATAGATGACTTAAAAGAATGTCTCAAAGCCATCTGTAAAGATACCACAGCTTGTACTGGCTCTGACCAGACCACTATGAACTAATTTTTGATGCATCCTTAATAAAGGACACAAAGCTTCTTGGTGATTACATGTTCCCCCTTTACCAAAACACAAAAACATAAAAACAACCCTACCCCAAAAACCTCCTCCAAACCCTATTATTTGGTTACAAGGAATAAATTTGTCCATAGAAAGTAGGTAAGACATGCTGCTATCTTTGGATTTTCTTTAAGACTCCTTTTATTAGCCACCTGTCAGCATAACAAAATGATGCCTCAGCTTTCTACAGAATGGAAAAAAAAAATAAAAGGAAAAAAGAAAATCTAAAAATACACTTTGAAGCTCTCTGTTTTGCTGATGCAGAAAGTAACAACAAAGGCTTATACATCCCTCAGCTCATCACAGAACCAGATACCAGCAAAACACTCTAGGTCTCTCTTTTTGCTGTAGCCTGGAAGGGAGTAGCATCAAGTATGTGATTATTTGTAACAGATCCCCAGCACTGCATTACCAAATAAAACCATGCACCCTGCAATACACCAGCAAACAATGCTGCGAGCTCCTGGAGTCCCTGAGGGGCTCATGGCCACCCCAAAATTCATTCCCATCCTGAGGAATTAAATATAACCTGCCTGAAATAAGATCCAAGCCTACAGAAAGAATTTCAGAAATCCACTCTGAAATTCAGGGAGATTTTCAATGGTTTGCCTTCTTGAAAAATCAGGCCATGTATTTAGACTTTTACATAAAACCAGGGTTTTTTCAGTATATTTAGAGGTCTTCAAGCAGAGAGCAATCCCCAATGGCAATTTCTAAAATACTAAGACCACTGGTGGTGCACACTGAGAGGCAGCAACATGACCATACTCTTGGGTAATCCTAAAAGGCTGAATATAATAAACAAGTATAATAATGTGGGAATAAGATTTTTCAGTTCATGTTCCTACATCCAAAATTCAGTGTCAAGAGGGCTCAAAGCTTTGTACCTTTAAAACTTCTGGACTAGTCAGATATCCAACACAGACCCTAAATTTAGGCTATTATGAAATCTTAACCTGAAACAAACTTTTGGGCAATTGTTTTAAATCTTGGCCATTCCTAAGAAAGAAAGAGAAAGAAAAAGAGCTGCCAAAACCCCTTTATAAGAGTAATAAATTTGCATTTAAACTTGTGAACAAAATTCTGGAGTCAGAACCCATTTTGGTTTATTCACTAGGACAGTCCTGATAAATTGCATAAAACCATGCCAGAAAACATTTAGCACTGGAGAAAACCTTAAAAAAAAAAATACTCAAAGCTAGGAAAAAACTCCAGAATACCTGATGTCCCTGCCTCCTTCATGTCCCTAAGTGGCTTGTTTGCTGGTCTTGAGAAGTCAACTGTGCCTAAAAAAAACTACTGATGTTCAATTTACACAACTGGTCACCTCTTGTACTGAAGATTAATGACCAGCACTGGCACGTACTGAGGACTTTAAACACCTGCAGGTTGAGCTTATATTCAGTAGCATCATATCCACCAAGTCATGGCTACAACTCAAACACTGCTGCATTGTGATGGTTATGTCCCTGAGGGACTGGCTACTTTTAGAGAGAATACTTGAACACATGGGAAAAAAAAAAAAAAAA
>WEIU01000098.1:986366-1001996 GCA_013389925.1 Aegithalos caudatus | reverse complement strand
TGCAGCCGCGCGGCCCCCGGCTCGTCCCGAACCCAAGTAAATCCCCCTCTCCATCCTTCAGCGCCCCCCGGTCAGTAACTTTTCCTGCCGTGCCCACGCCACTGCGCGGTGCAGAGAGCGCGGCCGGCCCAGCCGCCTCCGCGCCCCTCCGCGGGGCGGTGAGAAGAGATGGAGGGGGAGGGGGGATGCGCAGGGAGGAGGACGGGCTCCTCCTCTTCGCAGGACCCGAAAAGCTTCGGCCTCTCCCGGTTGGAACCGGCCGGCATCTGCCCGAGGCATGCGCCGTGCGCGGCCGGTGCAGGGACGGGGCTGGGCGGGGGATGCTGGGCGGGGACACGGGAGGCCCCGGAGCCCCCCGGTCCCGTGAGGTGCATCCCCTGAGAGCTTCGTCTGCGCCTCCCCCTGCCCGGTGACAGCCCCCAGCCGAAGCAGCCGTGCCTCTCCTCAACTTAACCTGTGCGTCCCCCCTGGGACTTGCAGCCCCTTCGAGCCTCAGCCGTGCCTTCACCTGCGAGGTGCACCCATACACCCCATGAAAGTTTCATCTGTGCCTCTTGCTCCGGTAAGGTGCTCCTGTGCACCCCCCGTGCAGTCATCTCTCGTCAACATCCCTGTATCTCCCTGGCAGGTGCACATGTCCCTGTGAGATGTACCCGTACGCCCTTCCTACAAGTTTCATCCCTGCATGTCCTGGGGATGCACTCTGCCGTCAGGGAGGGCGGCTGCATCACTGGAACTCTGCGGGATTTGCCTTCCCGGAGCTCACGGGCTGCGCTTTAGTCCTCAGTAAGATGCAATGGCTGGATCTTTGCTTCAAAGCTTGATTTCGCTGATTTCACAGTGGTTTCATTGCTTCACTTTTCTATTAAAAATAGTTCGGGAGTATGAGAGAAGGGAGGGGGGAAGGTTTAGATAAGGACTTGGAAGCCTTCCCACCCAGAGGAGCTGTGCCAGCACCCCACAGGCTGGGGCTGCATTGGGCATCCCCAGTGAGAAGCTGCTCCTAGGGTGGCTGTGGGACCTGCTCGTGGCCAGGCACTGCAGCGCTGCCAGGCTGCTTGAGCACCCGCAGAGTTCCCTTTTCCAACGAGCACTGCCTGCAACTGCAGCCAGAGCAACCCCCAGCTCCCAAAGCCTCTGACTATCTGCACTGGAGATCAAAGTATGGGATTATAAAAGGCATCGTGGCGCAGGTACAATAGTGGATGAGTTGGCCAAAAGAGCACCTCCTGCTCAAAAGTGGAGCCCCCCGTGGGAGAGAGATCACCCCAGTGAGGAGAGGCAGGGCACATGGCACCCCTGTACCCCCCTAACATCTCATCTCATCAAGGAAGGAGCAGTTGGATTCCTGCACTTGGGAGATACCTGGCGGCCCCAAATTCACCAACACAAAGAGGCAATGGATGGGGGAAAAAAGCTGAAAAATCAGGGAAATGTTTGCCTTTATATTCTGAAAGCTTTGGGCCAAAGATAAGAGGTTGCTGTTTCAGAAATATAATTAAGATAATGCTTAGTTCCCACATGCCTGGGTTAAGCAGGCATTTATTTTCGTTTTATCCTTTCTAGTCAGATGCATTCCTTATTTATGAAATTACTACAGTAATAAAAACAACTCACTCCTTAAAAAAAAAACAAAAAACCAACCTACTGCTGTTATGTAACAGCCAAGGGAGCTCCCAATTCTGGGCTATGGACCTGAGTGTTTGCAGATGAGTTATCTTTAGAAAAGCACTAAATGCTTGTTTACTATTTATGCTGCCACATTTGAGCATCTTATGAGCAGTAATTAATATCTCCTGTTCCCCCGAGATAAGGGGGTGTCATCCTTGGGCTCAGCAAGGGAACTGAGGCACAGAGGGACGCAGTGATTTGTGCACCATCATGCAGTGACTCAAAGAAGACACAAAGCACTGGACCAAATTTCCCGAGTCTTTCCTCAATGTATGAATGCCAAACTTCACCTTTATTATTGCAAAGCCAGGATTCAGCTTTCTCTGTAAATGGGCATGAAGGGGGGGTGGTCCTGGGGGTGCTGCACAACAGGGAAGAGAGAAGGAGGAGTTGAAGGCTGTGACTGACCAAAGCAGATGTCAGTGAAAATTGAAATCAATTGCAAAAACCAGTCAGGTTCACAGACGGCAGATTTGGGTCCCTGGAATGAAAAGGATATTGTTAACAGCAGCTTGCTGGCAAGGCAACTGCTCTGCCAGGAGCTTTTGGTCTTTAAGAACACAGTTGTCATCCCAAGTCACTGAGGATTTTACTCTTGAGTTTACTTCTGCTCCTTCAGGACCTGAGGGTAAATCTCCCACATGCCATGACCGACTGCTGAACCTCACGGATAGAACTAATTTAATTAAGATGGACAGTTTAAAGTTTGAATGTTGTGCCAGTGCTCTCAGCAGCTCTCGCTGCTCAGTGTAAAACAGGAGATTGTACAGATGTTTGATCCATTGGTACATTGGGGAAAAAGCCTGGGATAATGAGGGCAGGCTGTGTGACTCTGGGGGCTGAGGAGGTTTGAGTGTTTCAGTAAAAAACATGCTTTGCCTTCAGAAGGTCTGCTTTAGGCTGACTTTGCTTTGGATTTAGCACATCAAACCAGTAAGCCTTGGAAATGCCATTATTTATCCTTCCCAAATCAGCAGCTCTCATCTTGGGTCAAGGGAAGTTGCTCCCTCTCATGAGCCCTAGGAAACACCCAGCAAATGTAGAACAGAATTACCAATTCCCCTGCTGACAAGCTCATGCCCTGCTCTTTGTCTGAAATTTTAGGTTTTTTGTCCAACCCTGGGCTTTGCATGACTTGAAACATCTTCCAGCCAGATTTTATTGTAACTCTTGAAGCAGTGAGATCTGTGTGATTGCAGATCAGGGAAACAATTCAGGAAGAGCAGTTGCTCTCCCAAAGCACCTATACCTAAGGAGTGGGGAACAACAGGGCAGGGCCCCTGCAAACCTCTGTGACCCACTTCTCAGTGTCTGCTGGACAAGGAGAGGTGCTGCTGGCTCTTCTGCAAAAGCTGCAAGCAGCCACAATTCTTCGCTCATCAGGGGCTGTATCTATCAACCTCAGCAATTAACTGGTTGACAGCAAAAGCTGCCCCAGGTTATATTAATGCAGTGATTCCAGAACAGCTCATCCCAGCAGGATAAAGCTGTCTATCAGGGATGGCTCCCACCCCATCCTTTGCAATGGCTCCATCAGTAAGCAGTGGAGAAGATATTCAGGTTTAAAGATCTTCTCAACTGCCTCCAGGTTCTGCTTCAACCTAACAGGAACCTTGGTAATTTAAACTGTTTTTTCCACACTCTATCCAGGATGCCTGGAGCAGGCTGAGCACCCCCAGCATCTCTGGCTGTTTGGTCACAGCAACCTCCCACCCTCCTGCTTTGCTGGGCTGGGGAAAAAGTGAAAGCCTCTTTGTTGACTGCAGATGTGCATATGAATGTGAGGCATTTGCCTAATAAATATCTTCCCAAAGGGGGATTAATTAGCATCCCAAGGTTTTCTCTTTGCACTCCCTCTGACTGCAGCAGCTCTGCAGCACCTTCTCTTAGGGACGCTGGTTTCCTGCTGTGTTTCTGGCCCCTTTTCCGATGCACAGACCCCCAGGGCTGAGGATTCACAAATCTCCTGCTCAGGACACTGGCAGCACCTCCCATGCTGTGGAGTGTCTGGCAGTAACCACAGACACATCCTGGCTCCTCCAGTCCTGACATTCCCTGTGACCCATCACAGCAGTTATGAAGAGCTCCCTCCTTTCCCCCGTGTCTAAGTCACTATAAAACCTGACATGCCGAATTATTTCCAACTGGTAAAAATCCATGTATTGGTAACCAGGGCCAGAGGTGGGATCTGCTGACACTCACAGATCTCTGCTGGTGTTGGAGCTGGCTGTCTTTTTCTTTGGGCACAGCAAAATGGGGAAACAGGCCCCTTTGGAGTCACGGAGCCTCACAGCCCAGTGTGGATCTCAAATAGATCAAATGAATCATGTGTTAAAATCAGTTGAGTTCACATGTAAAAGGGAGTTCAGGGTGACACAGCTCAGCTGTGTAAGTCTCCTGGGGGGATCTCTGAAGATTAATCTCTTCCTACAACTTTTTTGGGCTGAAAGAATTTTGTGGGTTGTGAATTAAATACGAATGTTTCCCAAACAGTGTGCACGCCCACGGCTGGCTTTATCCTCTGTCGAATGGGGATTTTGGAACTTGCATGTACATTTAATGTACAATAACATCTATGTTGGATAAATTCTGTTCTAGATCAAAGCAACATTAAAATCTGAGCTATGTAGCAATTACTTAGAGATTTATCTGGAGCATCTCAGTGCAGCTGTCAGGAATACTTTCAAGGAAAGAAGTGTTCAAGGCCAGAGTTGATGGGGCTTTAAGCAACCTGGTCTAGTGAAGGGGATGGCCAATGGCAGGGGATTGGAACTGCATGATCTTTAGGGTCCCTTCCATTCCAAACCATTCTATGATTCTATAGAGATTTTAAGCATCTTCATTTAAGGAGTAGTATTTTCTGATGCTGGATATGAAGTCCCAGGGAGACAACATACCTTTCTTCCTTATAATATTTTTGCTGCAAGCTTAGATTAAAAAAAAAAAAATTAAAAAAAGGTTGGGTTTTCCCTCCAGATGTTACCAGATGCTTTCACTTCAATTAGCTGTAGGAGACAGAGCTGTGCAAGCAGACAAGCTCCATGATGAATGGAGGAGGCTGTCCAGGGGCTGTGTTGGGAGCATGAGGCCATAAAGGAGGGGACAGGGGATATGTCCTGAGAAAAGCTGAGAGCACGAGAGCTCTTATGCACGTGGGAATAACACAGGTGGTGTGAGCCAGGAAATGCTCATTTCTTGGGGTTTTCAGTGCAGGACTTTGCACCTTCTTTGTAAATTAGCAGCACCGCTTTGGAAAATTACCTTCCTCCACAGTCAGTTCCTTCTCTTGCTGTAAATAACCTCCAGCCACCTGAATTTTGGCTACATGCTTGGGTCAGCAGGGTAGCACTATTACAAAATCTGCTGTATCATGAACAACTCTGTCAATGTGTATCCATCTTTGCTAAGGAAGAAGGGGAGAACATGAGGTTAATGACTGTACTTTTGACCAACAGCTGTTTTGCTGGTGTTTTAAACAATGATTGTTTTAACTTACGATCACCAAAGTATAACTGTAGCTTTATGATGGGACTGGGATGAGGAGCATCTTATTTACTCTCCACATGGCAGGCACTGCAGCCTGACAGCAGGCAGGGGGGAAGGAGTTTGAAAAGGACCAACGGGACGTAAAAGGAAAACAGGGAGAAAATTGGAGCAGAGAAGGTATGAGGATATTCTGTAGCAAGGACAGGAAAATTAGATGTCAAACCAACCACAGGTAGAAAAATCTCAAAATACTACTACTAAATGTCCTGGTTCAAGATGAGCTCTGCAATGATAAAGCAGAAAAGATGTGGCAAGGTTACTTGGAGTTTTTCTGGCTACATTTGAAAGTCAGTTCTGCTGCTGAGCAAAGGAAAGTCACAATTTCAGCCTGGCCTGCAAGGCTGCCCTGTAACTGCTTGCAAGGCCCAGCAAATGCCCCAACTCCTCCAACAGCAATGTGTGTGTAGCCTGGGGGGAGGCAATATAGATCATCCCCTGTATGGGTTGGGCACATGACAGAATTGACTTTACACTGGTTTTTCCAGCACTTCATCCAGGTTGGGATTTTCCTTTCCTTTCATAATGCCTCTCAGCAAGGAGCTGAAGCAAATTTTCAGGTATTTCCAGTTTTCCTGCTCAGTGATGCCCCCAGGCCACACTGCTGCAAGACAGACCACAGATCCCCTTCCCTCTGTACATGGGGTGGGGGGACACTCACTCCAGATGACACAGAGACCTGGGCTCCTTCTGGAGAAGCAACACCTATCACAGAGAGGGGCATCTGACTGATCCTCCCTTCTCTGTCTGGGGGACCTCATGTTCTTAAAATCACACTTCCCACAGCTGCCTGATGCTTGGTCCTCTTCTCTACAGAGATCCCGGAGTCCAGCATCCTCCTCAGGGACAGTTTGAGCATGGGAATGGTATTGGGTCCACAAGGAGGTTTTTGGGGAGCCCTGGGGCAGACTCTGATCTGGCCACAGACAGCAGTGCTCACATGTGTCCCTGAAAAGGGCATTCTGGACATTTGCTCAAGGAATGTTCCATGCCAGAGTCCACTGGTGGGACAGGAGGATAGACCTGCTGGAGCAGGACACAGCCACACATCTGTTTCACAGACTGGTTTCCAATGTTAGATTCAGACCTGCCAGGAAAACCAGGAGTCCCTATTTTCCTTGTGTAGATAAAGCTAGAGCAGCTTCAGCCTAGGCTTTCCTGAGAAGTCCAGTTTGATTTTCTGTGTGTTTTGCTCTGATTTTGCTGTAGTGAGGATTTTGATCCTTGTGTGCCCTATTTCCTTTAAAACTGAAGTCCTAAAAGCTTGTGAAATTTGAAAGATCCAGTGGCATTTTCATAGTGGTGAGGTTGCTATGTTGATTGCACTGGGCAAATTCATAAAAACACAGTGCCTTCCCATGGCATCACAGTCCAGAGCAATGAGCACAGCCTGGCACCCTGCAGAGACCAGGGCAGGGAAGAGGCCATCCTGCCATTGTGGGTGGATAAAATTGGGCTGAAGCAGCCAAAGTGAGCCAGCCTTGAGTCACCTGTGATCCTGCATCCTCAGTGTTGGCGCTGATCTGCTCCCTCTGTGTCAGACAGCTGCTGTGTCTGTTTGTCCAGCTGGGAAAGTGGGTGAGCACCTTCCTAGAATGAAACCACTGTGCAAACACACACTCGTGCCATTATCCCGCAGCTCACAAATAAATTTGAACTTGATTAAAAACAAAATCAGGACAATTGATGCAGCAGGGACCAGGGAAGCCAATGATGGTTACAGGCAAGAGGGACAGGGCTGGAGCTGCAGGGGCTGGATGACAGCAGCTGTCTTCAGAAAACAGCAACCTGTGACCCTGGAAAGAAGGAGCCTTACTGTGAGAATACCAACATCACCCAGTCAATGGTACCAGCCAAGGAAAAGGAGCTTTTCACATCCCGAAAGCAGAGAGCTTCATGCTGGTCTGGCCCGAGGATGAATTCACTCCAAACTTGGGAAAAGTGCAAGTAGTTCCTTGGGAAACAGAGAGCCGGTGCAGCTTCAGCTGCAGGAGGTGCCTTCTGCTTGTAGAGGAGCCAGACGAGCTAATCTCCCCAGATTCGAGTTTTGCTCTTGGATTTTTACCCCACCACGGAGCCAGAGGGAGAGAGGCAGCCCAAGGCTGCCCTGGGATGCTGTGGGGAGAACGGAGCCGCCCCGGGGGACGGGGCTGGCCTGGGGCGCTGGGTGCGCTGTCCTGGCCGGGCTGAGGGAGGACGAGCGGGGCTCATCCCGCACTGTGCAGCGCCGAGCACGGAGCAGGAGAAAGCAAATGCACGCAGACCTCCAGTGGCCCTCCCGAGTACTACACGGCACTGGCATTGTCACTGGCACTGTCACTGTCTGTCACTGTCACTCTGTCACTGTCACTATCGCTGCCACCCCAGGGACGGGGACCCAGAGCCTGAGGTGCCTCTTCTTCCCCTGCCCCTGCAAGTGCCCTCGTGTGCACAGTGAGGGGTCCTGTAGGAAAGCAAAGAGATATGGAAGAGTTACTCCTCTCCTCCCTACTTCAGTGGCCAGAGCCTCAAGCATAAATAATAATAATAAAAAAAACTTCAGAGGCTGCAGGCTGTTTCAGGTCTCAGGGAAAAGACAGGACAGTGCTCGTGCAATGAAGTACTGTGTGACACTGCCCCGTGCAGCCCTGGGCTCCATCTCACTTTGGAGGCCCAGAGCCTGCAGCTTCTTTGGGAGCTTCTCAGGCACAGGTCCCTGGAAATGCAGATAATCCTGCACAGTCCTGATGTGGGTCTGGGACCTGCTGTGGGCTCAGCTGCTTACAGCCCCTGCTGTGCGCTGGAAACACGGAACCGGAGAGCAGGCGAGACAGTCAGGGATTTCATTTCCCATACCTGACAGTATGCTTTCTTACAATGAGGGACCAGTGCTCAGGAATGCTCAGTGGGAAATACTGAAAGTCCAGAGAAGATCTACCCTAAGGATTTTTACAGTGTATCATGGGGACAAGCATCACACTTAACCTCCCACCCACAGGAATGGGTGCACTACAGAAACTCTGTACCTCCCTCCCCTTTACTCCCTCCTTTTTTGAGATGCAGAGGGCCTTTCCCATGGATATTCTTCCTCCTGGCATTCTCATCCAGACAGCCACAAGGCTTGAACTCGTTAGCTTCATGTGATTTCATCAAAACCCTTCTAACAACCACCACTTCTTCATGTGCCTCTATTGTAAACACCTCCATAAGGAATGGTTACTCATTTACAAGGTAGTGCTCTACGTGCCAGTCTGCTGCTCTTGTGAGGAAAAAAAGAGTCACAATATAAACCCCTAGGGTTTGGTGATGATTTCCTGGGTTTAAAAATGACCAAGGAATTAGGTTTGAGGCTTTTTTGTTTTGTGATCCCTTTGTACCTCATAGCTGGTTTTACTTAATTTCTTAGCCCCAGTCTCCTCCATGGCTTTTTCTGACTTTCCTGATCTCCGTCACCTTTCCATCATGCCTTCTGCAAGAGGCAGTCATCTTAAAATCCAGGACAAATGATTTAGGTACCAATGAGGTATCTTGTGTGGCTCCAACAAACAGGTTTTATAAGGGAAAAACCAAGAGCTGTGCTGAACACAAAAGGGAAGATCAGGGGATTTGAGTTCAAGGCTTAGTGTCTAATTTCAGCATGTCCAAGTGAGGATTGAAGCCTGGTAAGAAAAACCTCCTTCCTTGCTGTCCCCCATCCACCTGCTGGTGCTCCCTGGAGGAGTGCTGCTGATTGCTTCAAAATTCAATTTCTGCACTGGCAGTGGCATGTTGGGCTGGCAGTAATTCCTTTGCCAGACAACTCTCTGCTCATCACTGCCTGCATGCTGGGGGGCCAGAGCGGCTGGGATGTGGTGCTGGGATAGTGCCATAAATCACAGGGCTGCAAGAAGTCCCATGCTTTTGGGTCAGCATCCCCTGCACTCAGCTGTGCACTCACTCCATGAATGGCACATCAAGGCTTGGGGCTCAGTGCCTTGTGTTTGCTGAGGATTGGAGACTTGAATCAGCAGCACTTAGCCAACAGCCTTCCCTATCCCATCCCATCCCATCCCATCCCATCCCATCCCATCCCATCCCATCCCATCCCATCCCATCCCATCCCATCCCATCCCATCCCATCCCATCCCACACCTACCTCATCCCTGCTGTATCCTCCCACTGTACTCTGGGGTGCCCTACCTAGTGAAAAAACTTTTGAGGGTCCACAAGTTCCCTTGCTGCTGCTCACCCTCTGCTGTTCCCTGACTACCCCGTGCTATTTCCAGTACATCTCCAGAAAATAGCTCACTCCCCCCGACACCACTGGCTCTCTACAGCAGGGAGCAAACTCAGCAATTTACCAGAGGGATTCTGATTCTTATTTTAGACTCCTATTTTAGCCTTCTTTTTCTTTCTAAATTTGTTAAGTTAATCCTTTTTACAGCTCTGGGAGAGAGGTGCAGCATCGCAGGGCCCCCAGAAAGACTTACTGGCTTCTCAGCCTCACTCCCTGCAACCTGCTTTCCTCACCTTTCCCCCATGAGCCCCCTTTAATTTGGACAATAAAAGATGCTCTGAGCTAAGCAGCTGCTTTTTATTACTACTATTATTTTTTAAAGCTGCAATCATCACCATCTCTTCAACTACAGCAGAGGAGGTGAAATGGAAACCGTGGGGTTTGGGTATGCCTGATCCAGGATGGCAGCAATGTTGCTTGGGGCTGAAAACTTCAGAGTCCTAATGTAAATCAAAACTGCAGATGATATCTATTGCCTTGCAATCTGCTCCATCTCCATATCCCTCATTGCAAACAGCCATTCCCAAGACCGTGCTTTGCTATGGGATCTGCCTTGTATCTGCCATGTGCAGAAACCTGGTCTCCAGAAAATCTGTGTGTAACATCTGTGGCTCATCTCAGTTTCAGTGGCTGGGCAGAGGGTGATTTGCTGTGGTCATGCGAGTCTCTTTTCAGTTGTTTTAGCACATCAACACACTGGTACAACTGGCCCAGATGACATCTGTTATTTCTACAATGCCAGCTATGTATCATCTTGACTCATTTTCTATTAGATCCAGCTGTTCTGGCTGATATGCTGTTGACCTTTTCAGCTGGTTCAGCACTTGGCTACCAGGAGGTCACTGGATGCCGCTTTGAAACAGGCTCAGTGCTTACAGCTATTCTGCTGGGGTGAGGATGGATTTCATCCACCTGTTTTGAGTGTGAGCACCTTGAAAGATCAGCTGACCTTTGCTACCAGCACAAGGTCACTGCCATATCTTCAGGCTTCAGGAAGCACCTATAAATCAGCCTAGCCCTGAAGTTTCAGTAAATTGTGTCATCTGGAATGTGCAGCTCAGCAGCTCATACCCCCACTCTTGGGAACCACAGGTTCACATCACAGCATGACCAGGTACTGATTTCAGCTTTGTTAGGTAGGAGGAGATGCCATAGTTGTGCATGTACTAAAAATACCTATTAAATATGTAGCAGCCCTGGGGGAAAGCATGGCCAGGGCTTGGGAAAGGGGGAAGGATAGAAAGACAGGGTGAATGACTGACCAATACACATAACTGCAATACAGGAGATGGAAAGTAAGCAAAGAAAAAAATGTTGGGATGTCATATTTCAAAGAGTGACTTGCTCTTGTGGACAGTGATTTCTCCAAGTAGCTTTATATTTTATTTTTGTTCATCTGTTTGCCCATGTTCAGCCTCTAAAACAGCATTTCTGCTTGAGACAAGGCCAGAGTTTATGAAGATTTTCTTCATCGGGTACAGAGCGTTTCCTTACTATTCTAGGGCAAAGTTAGTCTGATCTTTAATTAGAAACCTTTTATAGATGGGTAGTGTGAAGCTTTCTTCGGTAACTTGATCTCTGTTTTTATCGTCTGGTGTTTAAATCCCCTTTTAGTTACTTGTCTAACTTGAGCCACTTTTGCTGGATATTACTCCAATTATCTGTTGTTCTCCTGTCAGGAGCTGAGGGACAATGACTGACCATCTCCAGCTCTTTAGCAGCCTTTCACATGTTGGATGATTATCCTCTTTTGGCATTGTAGCTTCCTTTTTTAAACTAAACAAGCCAACACCCATCTCTAACCCAGAGATTCATCTCTTTGTTGCAACCATTGTGATTTGCAGCGTGTTTCTGCCTTGGTCCCCAGTGGCATTGCCATGGCCTGACTTCTTCAGGAGGCTTCCCAGGAGAGGACCCAACCTGTGTCTTTGGCTTTGAGCTTCCTGGTGGTTTTGGCTGCTTCTGGTGATGTGGACAGGGAAAGAAATGGAACAGAATCTGTCCTTCAAGGCTTTTGCTTTTTATTTGCTCAGTGCAAAAGCCTGTGCAACATTCCTGGAGCAAGGCACCCTGGGCTGGTAGAAAGCCTTTCTGAGGAAACATGCCTGGATACACTTTGCCTCCCTTTCCTGTAGGGAGAAGGTGGAAGTCTGCTCTTCTTGGGTTTTTTCCAAAGGTTTCCTTTCCTCTGTGTAGGTGGGAACTTATGTAACTGGTGTGCTGTCACAGAAGGCCACCTGGGCCAGATGTCCGACACCTTCTGGGAAAAGGAGGACAGGAGGATGACAAAAGGCAAGTCAGCCCCCAGACACCACATCCATACTGTGGTGAGGTTTGGGTTCCTTATGGTTGGGTCTACACTGAAGCCCCACTGGGTTCCCCAGTGCTGAGGACATGTTTTGAAAAGTTTCACTTCATTTCTGCTTTCAATAATTCCCTGCATGTCTCAGAGGCCCCAAGGGGAATCCGCATCCACTCAGAGACTTCCCTCCATCACTTGTGGCAGGCATGAGGCTGTTTGTAGGCTGGAGAGACACACTGGGAACAGCACGTTTAGCTCATTTTGCTATCTCAGAGGGACTGATTGTAGGGAACAGCTGGTCTGGCCAGCAGAGAGGTGAGATAGTGAGATGCCACATGAGTAAGACTGAACAGAGCTTGTCCCAGCTTGCCTGTCCCTTCCAGCAGATCAAACCAAAGCTGAGCCACCCAGAAAGTCACTCAGATGTGAGCAAATGCAAGTCAGTGCCTTAATTTTAAAAACCAGTTTTCCTCACAGAGAAGGACCTGTTTGAACGACCCAGCACCCTGCTTCCCTTTTGCCCTGCTCTGATCCTCAGAGACTCCCAGGATATTTTACTGTACTGAGCTAATAATGCTCAGTTTTTTCTACCAGAGGCAATCTCTGTTGTAAATTCTGGCTGTAAGCCCTCATAAATATCATACTTGGTACAGCTTCCTCCGGGTCATCCACAGGGGCAGGTGGCCATTGCAGGGGACATTCCAAGACTGCTGGTGCTTCTCACCCCAAGGCACTTTGCAAATTTTTGCCTCTCCTCCTGAGCCAGCCTTGACTTACTGTGTGGGGGAGATCAAGTTGTCAGTCACTGAACTCTCCTTNCGAGAGGAGGAAAAGAGGAGTTTACTTTTTTGATTTCACCTTATATACATTTCACAGAAATGGACCACATTGGAAGACAGAGGTTCAACCTCTTCAATTCCACTGGTCTGAGAAGGTGTCTATCAATTGTCCCTCCTAACTGGAGGAATGTAAACAATAGTATTGTTTATAGAAAATGTGTGAGAATCTGACTCTAAAGTATGTAAACAATCAGAAGGCTAAAGGAACAGAAAAGAACAGGGCAACACAGTGCCCACTGAGCACCCTCAGTTGTGCTCTATGCCTCTGCTTGGGCAGCTGAACGGGGCCCTTGTTGGCTCTGCTTTGCAAAACCAGACCCTGGTGCAGGTAGGCAGTGCCTGGTGGGGCCACTTGCACCCAGACTCCAAGATGTCATTGTTTGAGATTGGAGCAGCTCCATCTGATCTGATTATTGACTGTTACTGTGACTGTTTGGGTTAAACAGGCAGCTGCACAACTGGACTTTGAGTAGTCCTTGTTTTAGCTGCACACACTACAGCCTTCCCTGCAGAACAATGCCTGGCCCCCAAGTGTGTGTAGCCAGAGCTCAGCAGAATGTGGTTTTCTCTCCCTGTGAAATTTGTTAGGGTGTCAAAGAAAAGAATAATAAATCTGAGTTGTCATGAAAAGCCACAATCACCAAAGTGTTTTCCAGCTGTAAACCTGAAGAAAGATTCCAGTGTGTGTAACTGAAATGTTTCACTTCCATTTCAAGAATGCAGCAATTGCCTGTCACCCCACTCCAGCTGCAAAACAATATGTGTTCAGCAATGTCAAGTGTGGTTCAAAAAACACTTTTCCAACTTGCAAAATTGCTTGAAGCCAACTTTTTTTTTTTTCTAGCAGAACACAATGTTTTTAGCTCATCTGATCAATTTTTAATTTTTCCATGAATCTTGTTAGCCCAGCAGCAATCCAATAAACTCCAAAGGGTAGCTGGACTCTGACACTTCTGTGAGCACTAGAGGAATAAATGTGGTGTGTGGAGTGATTTATGCAAGTTCACTTGTGTCTCCCTGTTGTGGTTCCCCTGCAGCTTCAACACTCTTCAGGAATCTTCTTGCTCCTTGCCCTCCTGCTGTGCTCCTGAATGGGCTGTCTGGGTCTCCCATCTGTGCTGCTCTCTCCCAGCCCACCCACACCAGACCAACCTGTCACTGTGATGAGTGTGGAAAGAGGAGCCAGGAGTGGGGTTAAGAGGTATCTGTGGTATCTGTGTCAGCCCACCTGCCTGCCCAGCAGTGCTGGGCCAATGCCTCCACCAGCCTGCTCTGACTGTGGCAGCAAAAGTTGGAGACATCAGAGGAGGACATCAAGGCTGGGGGAACCAGAAGCCTAGAGGAGTTAGGAGCTAGTGGCACTTGGAAATTTATTTCATAAAGATGTATTAAATCCAGAGAGAGGATTTAATTCTGGTGCATGAGGAAAATGTCTGGTCAAGGAACAAGACAGAGGCAGTCATTTTGTTATTAGGCATCTGAAAGGATCGTGGATTTCTGATGAGCTCTGAGACTGCAGAGCTTCTCCTGGATCTGAGATGTGAAGTCAAGCATGGAATGAAATCAGTTCCTGGGATGAGTTAATATTTAGCATTATTGAACAGTGAACTGGAGACAAGGTAGGGAGGGAATCTCTGCACAGCAGTCAGGCCTTGTGTCCTGCCAGGCACAAGAGTCACAGAGAGAGTCCACATAGGGTCTCTCTCCCTTGGGGTGGACAGGAACAGTGACTGAGCCAAGGCAGCTGGAGAGCAGAGATCCCAACCATATCCCTGCAAGGGGAGAAACAAAGGTATTCCCACTCCTCCTTCAATCTCTAGTTGCTGTTGAGGACGTACACAATGACTCAAGTTACGCTGCTTGCGGAGAATCCTCATCCTTAAAAAAAAAGAATCCAGTGAAGCTGAGATCCCAGCAGTACTTATAAGTTCCTCCTGGATGCTAAACTCTTTGGGATGACAAATTCCCTGGGCTGCATCTCTAAAGCACATAACACGTCACAGAGCTGCTTCCCCTCTGGGGTCTCTGACTGCAGCAGGAATGTGTAGTTCTGGTGTGGCCTCCTGGGTGTGTCTGTGGGTTCTCTCCAACAGGGCTCCTTGGGCAGGTTTGGCTTTGACTGAGGATATGGAATCATAGAATATTAAGCAGTTTCCTCCTAATGTCTAACCTAAATTTCCACTCCAAATTTTTATCCATTATCCTTGTCTTATCACTACAGTTTCTGATGAAAAGTCTCATCTCTGGCTTCCCTGTAGGCCTTGTTCAGGTACTGGAAGGTTCCTGTGAGATCTCCATGCAACCTCCTCTTCTCCAAGCTGAACAGACCCCCAACTTTCTCAGCCTGACTTTGCAGGGGAGGTGCTCCAGTCCTCTTATCAACTTGGAATTCCCATTTGCTTGTTGAACTTGAGGAGGTTTACACTGGCCCAGCTCTTGAGCCAAAGCTCCTCATCACTTTCCATGCTGGCTGTGGGATTGGGGGATGGCCTCAAGAGTTAACAGCCATTGCCAGCTGTGGCTCTCCAGCAGGGACAGAGAGGGCCCAGGCACCCTGCCAGGAGGTAATGCTGTTTGAGCACTGCTGGCAAAGACTTCAAACCCCTCAGCTAATTTTGGATGTTCTGCTTGTGACATGGAAAGCTGCATTCCCATCTAGGATAGAGCTCTTCCCTGGGACTAGGAAGGGAAGGGACTATTTATTAATATAACATTGTCAAGAGTGGCACATCTATCTTTCTGAAAGCCCTGTCTGAGGTGGTTTCCTTCATGTGACACTTTTCCTCCAAGGAGCCCCAAATATGCTGCAGAAGAGGCCACCACAAAACACTGGAGAAACAATGCAGGACAACCACTCCCTCTTCTTCCAAGAGTCTGAGAGAATAAAAAGTGCAGAATATTAAAATCAGTGAGAAAAAATTGGACAAAATCATGTTTACTTTTCCACACTGGAAAAGTTACATATAACTTTTTATCTACAATAAAAATAGCTATGTCTATATCTATAATAAATACAACTT
>WEIU01000098.1:944655-986329 GCA_013389925.1 Aegithalos caudatus | reverse complement strand
TTTTTTTTTTTTTTTTTTTTTAAGCCAGTTAAGAGTTTTAGCTGGATCAGACTTGGACCCTACATTTCAGCAGCAGAGCATCCTGCTTCTCTGTGAGGCCCAGGTGAGAAAACAGAAATATGCTTGTCTCCAACCTGGAGATGCCTTTTTTTTTTTTAGCTCTCCTTGGTTTAGGAGTTGGTAGGGAGCTTTTCAACCTAAGAAGAGCCACCCAAGCTCCCTTTGGTGCTCCCTTGTGGAGACAAAGGAGTAAAAGACTAAACATGGAAACCAATCTGGGAAGGCTGGATTCCCCATGTCTGGCCTGGGAAGGATGATGGGAGTGGAGACCTTTAATCAGTGAGGGACTTCCCAGAGTATGGTGTTGACAGATGCCAGTAATGAGATCACATAAGAGGCATCAGCATCAGATGACCTGTTCAGTCTCTCTTTGTCCTGGACATGTGTCTAGCCCAGAGCCTCTGCCTTGTAATGCACTGGTTTTGTGATCTGTTGACAGCACGAGATGCACATGGCCTGTGACAACACTTGGCAAGGCTGAAGCAGTGTCCCCTAGCCCTTGCCATGGTCTGACTCCCACCTTCTCCAGTGGCAGCCATTGTGATGATCAAAGCTGCCGGATTAAGAAGTTTGGGATGGAGATTGCTCCCTGTCCATGGTCAACTATATGAAGTTTTACTCCTATCAGCCTGGATCCCCAGGGAAACAGATACATGTGGTTGTAAGGATGTCACCACTATTACCATGACTCTTCTCAGGAAGCTACAGGGTATGCATTCATACCCCTGCTGTCCCTATTGGGTAAATATGTCACAGTGCCATGCAGACTGGCCCTGCCTTAGATCCCATAAATGTGGTATCAGTGTCGGTGCTGGGATTTTCTTATCCTAACCCCCTCATCTGAAAGTTTTAGTCAAAACTGAGAACAGGATGGGGATGAGGACTCCTTTCTGACCTGGTTTTAGAGGTGGGAGAGTGCTTTGTGCAGGGACTGAGAGGGCAGTGACAATCCTGCTGCACAGGAGTTGCTGGTTCCAGGACACCAGACCAGGAAGAGTGAGTGCCACTGACTCTGACAGCAATCCTGAGGCTTTGCCACCATGTTGTCTCTGTTCAGTGTCAATTACTTGGGACTTGGTGAAATTTAGGCTTAGGACATGTTTCTTCCTCTGCAATGGTTAAAAAAGCCTCAGATCTATATGAATAAATCTGCTTATTTTCAGTCCAAAAAAATATGGAATGCCATGTACTTCCATACTGTGCTGAAGGTTTCCCTCATCACTCAGGGATTTGCAATTGAAGATTGTATCTCTGCTGGGCCTGAGGGACACCAAGAAATTCTCAGCATCACTGCTGATCATCTGAATAGAGAAGCAGAAAGGGAACACAATCTCCATGCTGAAAGCAGCAAATCCAGGCACGAAAAATGCAGTGACATCTACAGCAGCAAGACAAGCCTCTGACACATACAAAATCTCCCCAGTCTCCTCTTTTGCCCTGACACTGTCTGCTTGTTATAGCTGCAAAAGGCTGTAGGAGCACTGGGATGTGCCCTCCAGACCCTCCATGCTGGGGTCATGCAGTAGCTGATGTTACTGCCACAGCCAAGGGTCCCACGTGGCTTCCTGGGAGTCTCTGTCTGAGTGCTCCGACTCTACAGCACAGATGTTCCCATGCTCCGTGGATATGTCAGGATTTCTGGACATCTGCTTGCCTGGTAAGATCAGCTGCCCCAGTCAGGCTGCCTGACATGTGTAAATTATGGACAAATGTGCTGCAATCTACAAATGCCACCATGGCAGAGACAGAGAGCACGTCCCCAAGAACACAGAGAACTGGCTGCCCTCCTCCTGTAGTGATGTTTTGTGCACATGTAGCAAGTGCTTTCTGTCATTAGCTCTCATAGATCTTCCTTATAAATACACCTCAGCTTAGCAGGCTTGCTGCAGAGTGGGAGTTTTTCCTTTGGTTCACAAGTGCAGTTGGGATGTGAAGCTGCACGGGTTCACACGCTGGGCTCAAATGTTGGCACCAAGACTTAATGGACAGCTGTGGAGGAAGGGAGCAGAGAGGATGGGGAAAGGAACCAAGAATGTGGAAAAAGAGGTGTTTGTTTGTAAAAGAGGACCATAGAGCCAGGAAAAAAAAAGAAAAAAGAAATGCAGAAAAATTAGTGAGGGAAGAGGAAAGAGCAGGGAATGAAAAAGGGAGTTTTAGAAAATCAGGGGATGCATTTATTGTGCTGCAGGTGCCTGCCCACACCAGACTAATGTTCAGCTGGTTCTCTTAATCCTCTCAGAGAGAGAGAGCTGGCATCCCTCTAACTACAAACCACGTATGTGCAAATAAAACCCACTGCAGCTGAAACACCCTGAGATGAAACACAGGAGATTAAATTACAAGCTAATTGGGCTGAGATGCCTTCAGAAGAATGAAAGTTTTGGCAAGAGGCAATTTCTCCAGAGGAGGTGGCCTTGTTAAACCCTCCTCTTCCCCTTCTCCATTAAGCAACCTCATCCCTGCTCTGCAGAAAAGGCTGGGCAATTTTTTTGGTCTGTTGTAGGTTTCCATCCTGGGCAGGTCTCCAAAGGACTATGAGACCTTCTTCTGCCCATGCATTAAACCAGTATTGCCTGCTGCATTCCAAATGCAAACTTTAGGTCCCCAGTATCAAAACACATTTCTATTAACATGGTCAGGGACCTCCTGCCCTTGTGGGCTCATTTAGTCTGGAAAAAGAGAGTGAAAGGAGAAATTCAGCAGCTGTCCACAACTCTGTGATAGACAATGATAAAAATGATGGAAACCCTTCCCAGGAACACAGGGCAGTAAGAGATGGGAATGGGTGGTCTGCAGCTTGGGAAGAACAGCAAAAAAACCATAATTTCATGAGAAATATAGTGCAGCAGTGAAACAGGTTGCAGAGAGGGAGCTCAGCCTCTGTCTTTGTAGGTTTTCAAAATCTGGGTAGCAAAGCCAAATCTGACCTAATCTAGAGCTGTCAGTCATCTCACAGGAGGCTTGGGCAAGAGGCCTCCAGAACTCCCTTCTAACCATTGTGTCCACAGTTCTAGGGTTATTTTATTATTTTAGCTTCTGAAACTCTCTTGCTATGATTATTTTCCTTTTAAAAAGACGTCCTTAGATTGTAACAGGTGATCAAATCTGATACATCTTTGGTATGTTACTAGAAAACCTTTTTAGTTGTTAAAACTACCCAATTTGTGTATTCTGAAGCCAACTAGGAGCACAAATTGGATTTGAGGCTAAACATTATGCAGTTGGGCTCTTGGGTAGCGTATTTTATTTTAATTTAAAGGTGGTTTTCCTTTTGTTAATAAAATATGCAGCCTTTAATGCCACATAGTCAAAAAACAGTTGGAGAACTGATAAATTGGTGGTTCCAATTCTGCAAGTTCATTAGGAAAGCCATAACATTTATCAGGTGCTGAAAGCTAACACATGATGTGTTAAATCTGTGATTTAAAATGAGCTTGATATATAATCCCTGAGACACCAGAGCATCAAGGTTGGATAAGGTTTCTCTGCACTACACTTAAGAAAGCCAAATGAAAACAGTTGAGGTGACTGAGATTAACAAAAATTATTTCATATTACAGCAATTTACTTCTGACTCATACATTCTTCCCCTTTTGTTAGTCCAAAAATTAAATAGAAGAAAACTGTGTTTTTTATGGAAAAGAAAGCAGCGCATTTTTTCCTTTGGATGCTCTGAAGCTGAGCTGAGCAAAATCTGATTTACTCAGATTTAACCCTAAGTCATATGGTTCCTGTAGGAATCCCACAGCAGTATTCTATTTTTTCAGGTGCAGAAGAGTTTGGAGGTTTTTAAAGTTTTATTTTATGTGATTATTCACTCTGCTGACATTTAAGGAAATGATGGTTGGTTTCCCCATTGTGTATAAAACCTTTTCCCTTCCAGCAAATGTTACCTACTTTTTTCCTAATCCTTCACTGGCCAGGGTAAGTACAGCATTATAGGTTTCAGACTTTGTTGTTTAATTCTTTCTTGGCTTCAAGAAGCTGTGGTATGCAAGTGAATTTCCAGTCTTTCAAATTTTCTCCTTCAGATTAACCCTTTTAATTCTGTTAGAAAAATTAGAACATAATCAGAGCAATTTGTTTTTCCAACTGTCAGAAAACTTCCTGTAAAAATATCCTATCAAAAATACAGATATTTTGCAAAATTGATGACCTGCTGTACCCCTGGTCAGCAGCTGTATTTCAGAAAAGCAAGACAGCTGTAACATGAATATAGCTAAGTGCCAAAATTTAATAAAAAGCTGTCAAACTCTGACAAAAGGTAAAGGAACAAGGAGATTGCATTGTAGAAGGCACTTCCCTGTGCTCTGGTGATAATAGATTTGCTCTTCTTCAGGGAATCAACTTGGCACGAGCAGTGACATCACTGATTTGAACATCTTGCCTCCTTTTAAACAGTTACATTATACTATATTATATTATACTTTATTATACTATATTATCTGTTTTTGTCAGGCTTTTTGTTGTGGCAACCTTAAATGGTGTTTGCACAACATCAGTGCTTCTTTGAGTCCTGAACAAGAGCTCTGAGATAAAACCATTGTCCTCAGCAGGACCTTGGCTCTCTCCCAAGAAATACATTTATGGTGTTTGCTTCCTAAGGAGGCAAAATGGTTAACAAAAACACGTCCAAAGACTGGCTGGGATTTCTGATCACTGCCTGAAGGGTTAAAGCTTTCTTAATGCAGCTGCCTCAGGAGAGGTAGCTGTCTTTGTAGGTCTGTCATATATCTGTGTTGAAGGTGTTCCTTTGTAAACTTTTATCTGCTTGTTTATGAGCTGGGAATTGATTTCTTGATGACAGTATTTCTTTAGAGTCTTCAGTATATATAGCAGATCCCTCCAGAGTCTTTTGATGCCGCTAAGATTACAGGTAGTGACTGAAAAATGTTATTGTATTTCTTCTTTTAAAAAACTTTTTTTTACTTCTGGGAATTGTGGGATGCCTTGTGAAAGCCAGAGATTTCAGTACATGCTCTGCAACTCCTGCTATATTCATTGTAAGGTGACAGTACTACAGAAATCAAAACTGTACATTTATTTTTAGTCAAAGTACTTTTTGTATTATTATTATTATTGTATATATTACAGGCATGAGTAGATATAAAAAATTAATAAGGTAAAAAAACCAAGAAAGCAAATTGTGAAATTCCCATTGTCTGCCCCAAGGATCCAGCAAGCTCCTCTCTAGGTGCACTTGTAATTTCAGTATTTTCTTTACAAAAGGAATAATTCTGGAGCATGTATGACTGAACCCCCAGGAGCATGGACACAGGAAGCAAGTACAGCAGAATCAAGGCTGCAGGGGAAAAAGGAAATGGTCAATTGTTCTCACAAGCAAAGAGAGACCTACCAAGAGTCTCTTACTGCCTATATTCTCTTCTGTCTGCCAGTTTTATGGTGATAACAATATGAAGGGAACACAGAAGTCCAGCTGTGATGATGTTAATCCAGATAAAATGGCAAGTAAAAAGGAGAGTAAAAGCCAGAGACATCAGTCAGTTATGCCCTGAGAGATACTGAATGCACCCACCTTGCTTCAAAGTGGAGGCACTGTAGGTTTGAGGGTTTTCAGCTTTTTTTACTAGACATCTTGCCAGATGAAGCTTCAAAAGGCCCAGAGGCAGTACAAACATGCAGGAAGGGAAGCCTGTTCAGGGCTGGCTGGGGACTGGACACTAGTGTGACCAGGCTTAGTTCATGTGGGGTTGGGAACGTTTCACCAGGGACCTGCTTCAGTGGAAGCAGAGAGATGACAACAAGAGTAAATGGGATGTTATCAGTGGAATGTCTACATAGTGGTAGTGAAGGACACAAACAGCAGTGGTGAAATGGGGTACAGGAGGGGCTCAGTAAAATTATGCAAAAAGGCAAGTCACTGCAAACAGAAGCTTCTGAACAGAGGAAAGGGCCTGGTTTCTGCCAGCCCCACCAGTCACCCACTGAGGCTGCACAATGGAAAGTGCCCTGCAGGCCTGTGAGCTGCTGCCCCACTCTGCAGAAGGATTTGGAGGGAAAGCAAGGAGCCAGGGAGTGTCAGGTGTTGCTAAGACTGTACTGGAGCACAGGCAAGAAAGTGGAGTTGTAAGGGACCTCTGGAGGCCTCTTGCCCAGCCTCAAGCTGCAAGTTGTGTATTCTGGCTCTGGAGAAATGGCCACTTCCAGCTGTCTGTCCAGCACTGCCCAGATCTCCCACAGTGCCTATTTGGTACCTACCTACATAGCTGTTCCATGAGGAACATAACCACTAACTCATGGCCATCTTAAATGGTGCTGGGCCACATTCAAGCAGCCAAATTGTGCCTTTAGACTGGATACACAGTTGGCATGACAGGATCCATACAGGTCTGTTTCCAAGGCTAGGGATCTGGAATGGTCAATTCTCTTTGACATGAACACCTAGAGACCAAAATAAGTCCATGTTTTAAAATAAACTCTTGAGTGGCCTTCCCCTGCTCCCTCCCAAAATGTGGTGAAGGAGCAAACAGCTAGACTGCCTCCAAGAAAAGCAGGTTCATATAAACCACATCCCTCCTGCAACTGGTATCCATTTAGCCGAGAAAACACAAAAATGATGATAGATGTGCCAACCAGCAAACTGCCTGTGAGCAATAATCTTTTTTCTCTCATGTTCCTGTTTTACAGCTTGGATTCCTTGAAAGGGTTAACAAAGCTGCAGCACAGGGAGGACTCAGAGGGCTCTCAAAAGGCTTTTGATAAAGTCCTGCACAAGAGCCTATTGAGAAACTTGGCCAGAGGTGAAAGGTAAAGTCTTGTCATGGATTAAAAACTGGAGAAGAGATAAGGAGCGAAGAGTAGGAACAAATGGCCAATTCTTAGTGTGGAAAGAGATTAATCATGGGTAGCTGCAAGGACAGTATTGCAGACTGCTGCTGTGTTTACTTACCACTGCCCAGCCAGGAGCTAGAATGCCCTGTTGGCTCAAAATGTTCAGGATAGCCAAGATTGGGAGATTTAATACAAACCCACAGAAAAATTAACTTAAGATCCAGTTCTGCCAGGAATTATTATCACTCAGCATGTCTTAAGATGGTATGATGAGAGTAAAAAGGCAAGTTGGTATGAGAGGCAAAGAGGTGACAGAGACAGAAAAATACAGGCTAATGCTGAGAAGACAGAACACTTATTAAGCCATTGTCATGGGCAGCAAAATTAGTGCACCAGAAATAAAATGCTAAATATAGGAAAAGGGAAGTTCTGAGACCGCAATATGGCATTGCAGTTGGATTAGCTACACTGCCAACCACCTCACCTGATGCACAGCAATGGATGGGAGCAAGGCAAGACTGAGACTTTAAGTGAATATGAACAGCCTACACAGCTGTGCATAAAGCACAAGAGCTCTCCATCCTCCTGCTCCCTGTTTAAATGAATAATGACTGTCTGGACTCAGAAGAGGTACTTGTAGTTTTCCTCTGGAAATCTCTCTCACTGGAGAAAAGTTTTGTATGGGTTGTTGCTTTTTCTTTTATTGGGTAAAAATGGCAATAAATTCAATTCATCTTCCTGAACAGAGTCTTAAAAATATATGATATAAATTAGCAGCTAAAATTTCATGGTTGCCCTCATATCATACCTAATAAAACCTTATTGTCTCCATTCAACATAGAATATCACCGAAGTACAGACTACAGTCAGTATTTACCTTGAAGGTGAATTACTTAACTTAAACATGTTTATTTGGTGTGGAATGATACATCCACAAGTGTATCTCTCTTCCTTCTCTCAGCAGAGGGGGTCTGGGTGAAAACTTGTGTTTAACTTTCTCTTTTAAATGTTCAGAGCCTTTTGTTGAGTCCCTCCTCTAGTGTTTAGTGCCAGAGACAGAAATAGTTCCCAAAACTCCTGACTCCCAATGTTATACTCAAGTACAAGAGTCCATAAGTGTCCTGGAAGATGTCAAGTGGAGTTTGTTTTTGAAATGTTTTGGCCAAGCAAGAAAATATCATCTCAAGAACCACCCTTGGAAGGATGGAAAAAGGATGTGGAAATTCATATGCCCTGGTCAAATCCATCAGATGTAAAGGGAAGCTAAATAATCAAAAGCTGTTTGTTGCAATGAAAGGTGAAGGGAATTTAACCTACATTTCATATACATATGATCTCTTTAGGATTCAGTGTTACACAATGCTGTCTCAGGAGTACATGGCATTTCTTCTGCCCTTCATTCAATTTTGTTTCTCCTCACTTCTGGTTCTTTTGAAAGAGAATACAGAAGGGGAATAGAGAAAAATGGACACAGCAATTAAAAAGCAGATTGTGTCTTTTCTACAGAGAGCTCATCTGCAGCTGCCACAAAATTGTTTGGAAATATCATGGATTCCCTTGATGACAGCACTGCAAGTTAATTAGGTGCACAAAGTCAGGTAATTAGGTGAGTGCAAAGAGGCAAAAGTTGAGAGCTTCCCTGCTGTTAGAAATCTCAGACAAATTGCTTGCCCATAGGTCAGATGGGTTTCCTCACGTATTAAAGTCTCCCAGCAATTTAAGTTATGCAGGCTGCAGAAATTTGATAAATAGCAATGACACTTATTCAGGTAGCATCAATATGGTGTTCTGAAGATTGATCAAGCATTGTCAGAGGAGCTGGGTTTGCTTTCTGACATACACATTAGGAACCTTCCTGTCATTTCTAAATGTGTCATAAGGGAATGGTGAAAATGCCCTCTGCAAATAGCTGAGATTCGCTCTGAAGTGGAGAGATGAACTACTTAGGTTGAGTACAACTAACCACCAGAGGTTCCACTTTGTCATAAACATCAGCAAGAGGACTTTTTCTTAAACATGATCTCTGTCTGCTCTCTCCGAGATCAATTGGAAAACTATTGAATTAGCAGAGAATGAAGTTAAAATAGAACCTAAGATTGATGATCAAGTACTCTTCCTCCCCTGCCTTCACCTACTCTCCAATATGTTCATATAATAGAGCTGAATAATTGCAGCCTGGGGTCCATGTGGGCACCCCAATGAGCAGGATCAGCATCCATAAAAACAGGCTGGTGAACTGGATCATCCAGAGGTACAGCCAGAAATGTTCAAACATGAGCTATATATGAATGGCCATCACCAGCCACCATTTCTCTTGTTCCTATCAGAAATTACCAGGTGGCAGATTTAGGCTAAAGTCTGAGCTCACCCCATCTAACTCTAGGCACTGAACTGTGGTCCCAAGTTTGGAGACTCAGTCCTTGTCTCTGTTTATAGTCAGAGGTAGACACTATCTCATGGTAATGGAATAACCAAAAGGAAATGTACCAGAAGGGTCCATCCCCTCATCCAAACCCAGAACAAAAGCAACTTAATGCATTCCTGACAGTTGGCTGCCAAACCTACTCCTAAAACCCTGTCGTTATGGAGATTTCATCCTCAGACCTAATTTTTTTTTTTTTAGAAAACAAAGTGTTTTTCAAACATCCAGTCTGTCTCTTTTGAATTCAATCTAAGATTTCTTGCCCAACAGCTAGGAACAAAATCTTCAAGCCATGTCATTTGCTCAGCATGGGGCCAGTCAGGTTGGGCTCACTAGATAGAAACAGGTAATTTAACAAAATATGATGTTTGCATATGAAAATCAGACTTTGTCATTTCAGATTGTTTTAGGCAGCAAGAGCAGGGCTGCCACAAGGCACAGTGAGCAACAACTCACCAGGACAAGGTTGGTGAGAGAGAGAGAGACAGAGAGAGAGGTCCTGTTAGCAGCTCAGTGACCATCAGACATTGCAAGGTAAGAGCTAGGTCTCAGGTCCTCCCAGGAATAATTAGTGTTGTAGTTACTACATGTTCTTCAAGTACGAAAAAAATTGTATGCTTAGGAAAAGGACTTATATATTTCAAATTTTAGAAGTCATAATTTGCTTCCAAACTACAGTCAATTAGTTCTAAAATGTCAGCTATGACTTTTCATATTTCTGTATTTGACAAATAGGTTCAGATTTTTGAAAATGCTGGTTTTATTCAGTGTTTGCACCTCAGTCTATTATGAGTCTCTGACAGAGACTGTATCATTTCTTAGCCAACAAAACAATTAATAGTAGTGCAAACAGAGAGAGAAATACTGAATATCTGAATGTCTTCCTTATGCATTACATTTACCTAGTCTCCTTCTGCTCTATGTACATTTCAAAGGCAGCTTTTAGCTAAACAACTACATGCATGTTTTTTGCCATACATGTAAGGAGGATGAGATGCAGCAGGTACGAGTGGATATGAGAGGTTCAGACCAGGAAAAAGAGGAAATTCTTTCATTGTGAGGACACCAGAGGAAGAGGTTGACCTCATAGCTGGCCCTGCTTTGAGCAGGAGGTTGGACTAGAGACCTCCTGGGGTCCCATTCAGATTGAATTATCTTCAATCTTGAGTGCATTCAACTCATCTCACTGAGACAACCCCTGTCCACCAGCTCTGTGTGATGGGCTCACCCTGTGAAGACCAGCAGGGTTTTGGCCTTCTCCAGACTTTCCAGGACCTCCTTGGGAAATGATAGCCAGAAGATATGGCACCAGAAAGTCTCAATAGCACATTGCTTGGAATATGCATCTCCAATCCACCTCAGTACATCCCCAGGGGAGCACTTTCAAAGCTACTGATTTTCATAACACATCTAGGAAGATGGGTATGTCTAATATATGTGGACTGAATTATGTTCTGGGGGTGCCTAATTTCCTAATGAATAAATATAAAAAGGTAAAAGATTATTTTAGGGAAAACCAGCCTCTCCTTAGAGGTTATCTGAAGCACCAAACTCAACTGATTGCAAAGGGAAATTCAGTATTAGGTGTACTGGATTTGCTCTCCCAAGCTGTGTCTATAACCTCACTGAGGCAGTGCCTACATTAGGCTGTGATTGATTGCTGCCATTCCAGGCAGGAAGATAATGTGAGAGGCAGTGAAGTACACAAACACAGAGTTGATGACCCTAGCAGGGTGCCGCACAGGCTCACTTTGGTGCAGGAAACATTCAGGGAAACAGTTCCAACAAGAATTATGCAGATACCATTCTGAATCTCTCTACCACCACCACAAGTAGTGTTTGTAGAAATCTGTTGCTGCAGAAACGAGGACAAAATGAGCCTCCTGTTATTTCTCAATAAAGCCAGACCTCAGTAGGGCCATTTTGCATAGTGAACCAATTAATCAGCTCAGGCACTAGATCAGACAAATAATTTCACTCCTGCAAGGAGCTGTCAGCTCCTTAGAATGATGAAACCATTTAGAATGATGAAGCCAGCTAAGTATGTATGGAACTAACTGGGAAAGAAAGTGGTACCTGACCAGAATATATTTTCCACTCAATAATGCCTACCTGAATTTAGCCTCTCCAGTCATGTTAAACTTCAAGTCTGGAAAATAGGTTGGGAGGAAGAGTAGACTGTCCAGTGAAAATTGAAATAGTCAGCACTCCTCTCTGTGTGGCACCAAAACACCAAAACATCCAGTCAACCTTCATGCCAGTCTCTCAGCTTCCAGGAATGATTGCTGAAAACGTCACCAATTATTGTGTCATCTCAATTTTTCATTCTTGGGCAAAATAACAGAGAATGACATGGTCACCAGGCTTCCAACACAAACTACCAGAAATTTTGGTGCCATTCTCAGAAAAGATGTAGATCACGATGCAGCAGAGAGACTCCTATGCTTGTACTGTAGGACATCCTCAGTACAAATGGATGGATGATGATTATTCATAATTTAATCAACCAAATGGCTTGAAAATTCTGTCACTGGTCTTTTGAACCCACTCTTTTCAAGGGGGAATTGCTCCACTAGAATATTTTTAGAGAAGGACATTTTGAAGTACTCGTTTTGATGCCTTGAGAGGCTACCTCAAGCAGAGGCTAGGCAGTGTTAAAGGAATAAAGTAGGCATTTATTAAAAAGGCCTTCAAAGGATACATCTTAGGCAGTATAAGAGCCTGGCTGAAGCTACACCCAAGATAGACAACAGGTCACACGTTTTCATACTTTTATAAGTTTTGGTCCCTTTACATATTGGGGTTAACTGTCCAGTTACAGCTTCAGGTTAAGAAGTCCCATCATCTCAGATTGTTCTCCTCAATTTGCTGCTGTTTACACTTCTTGGGCTGAAGCTGTAATGGTGTCCTTGGTTCTCAGGCTGGAAAAGGGTTGTTTTGTCTAACTACACTGTGAGGAGAACTTGCTAACACTTTATAACTTCAGAGTTATATAGTAATGCAGTACAGAATCTGGAAAATATGAAAGCTAAAACTTAAGGCATCAGTTTAACAACTCCAAAGCTTGTTGCAACATTGTGACATTTGAACAATTTGTAGGGATGAAAGCACCCATAATTGTCATTTTGCAAGATGAAGTTGTTTCTTTGATTTTCTAACATCATTCAATTCGTTCTCAAAGGCCCTATAGTATGACCCTGTGATTACATTTTTTATTCTTTGATTTAGTGACTCCAATTCTTAGGAGCTTATCAGAAGCTTAAAAAAATTCAGCATTTATCTTAAAGATCTTGCTCCCAGGGCAACTGATTACATAAGAAAGTCACATTTTATTCAAAAGAATAAGTTTCTAGTCCTCTGGGTTACAAAGCAAATTTAAAACACAGATCTGAACTATCCTAATGGCTTGTGAACTGTAAGATAAATTGGAGGAGTCCTTCTTTCTGTATCTCATTATTTTGAAATCAGTCTTAAAATAAAAGACTCTTGTAAATCTTGAAAAATGGTAATTATAGGTGATTTCCTCCAAAGAAACTGATCAGTATCGTACTGAGGCAAGCTTTAGAGAAGTCTGATTCATGAATTTGTAATATTTGAATTTGGTGCTGCCATAATTTAAAATCTGTTACCATGAACATTTTGGTGCTTGTGTCTCCCATATCAGATACTGAACATTTTATGTGAGAGTATGAAACCTTTAGCCTGTACTTATATTTATACTCCCCCCAGCCAGCTTCCTAAAGAGAAGGCACAGATATTACATAGACAATGTAATTCCACCAGATTAAAAACCCCATCATATTGATTACTCTTTCAGTCAAAGATATTACAAGGCATCCTGCTTTGCACTGGGTTTTGGTGTTCTGCGTTGGATCACAAGCATTTCTAGGATTTTATATTTTGTAGCTTTGTTGGTTTTCTCTCTGTGGAGTTCCTCTCCATAAAATCTCATAACTGTATCCACAATGACTATCCTGTAATTTTGTGGGTTTGGTTAAGGGTGCACTTAATATTCAGAGTGCAATATGTTTTTATCCAACAGCTACAGAACAGATATTAATAGAAGACAGAGATAACTTCTGTGAAGTGCATGGACCTTAGTTCCTGCTTTCCTTTGCAGACCAAAACCACAGTCTTTCCAACAGCATTTGTCTAAAAATGCTCTTTGTTGCCTGTGTGGAGCTGCAAGTCCCAGAGCTCTCAAGGGGATGTGCCACTGCTGGAAAACAGAGCACTCTGGCAGAATGAAGACTTTTTCCAGGTCTGCACTGGTGTTGATTCATGCAGCAGCTCCTGGGGTGTGCTCAAAGCCAGGTGAAAATCCAATGCAAGGGAAGGCCAGGATGGGGATTGTGTTTCAGCCAGTCCTCACACCTTACAGAAGGGGTGTGGAGACCAACAGTGGCTCAGCAGCACAGGAGGCGAACAGTAGGACAAAAATGTTAGGCAAGATATGTACCTATGAAAAGGTAATACTAAAATACAAGAGCTGCATGCTCAGCACCTCCATAAAGTGGTGTTCAGTTCTCTCTGCAGGGCACAGATTTGAGTGGCTGGCAGGAAAAGGCCACTGTCCTTCCAGAGCCTCAGGTCACCCCATCCAATGGCACAGAACTGGGTATTCACTTCCTAAGGAAGCAGAGCAATGCTGGTGAAGATTGCCCTGTTAATTCTGCCTCAGGTGTCCCCCAAATATGATCCCAAAAGCTAAACTTAGCTGTAGAAGGTGTAAAAGATGTCTAGTCCCAGGTGTCTCTCTGACCCTAACTGAGACCTTGGGCTGCTCCTGGAATAACAGAGCAGATGTGAAAGCAGAATTTCTAGCATATGATAAATGGCCTTGATGTTGTTACTTGAAATTCATTTGTGGTTTGAAGTGTGCTGAACCTATAGCTGTCTGAAGCTTCTCATAAACTGAAACTTCTTGGAAAATGGCAGTTTAGAAACAATGTGATGTGATGCTTGAAAATGAAATGTACTCCTTGGACTGGGAGCCTGCCTAGGAGATCTGATGGGCTTATGTTTCCAAGTGATGATGAAGATTAATTTTTAACATGCACACCTAGTTGCTTTTCACAAAAACCTGCATGCAACCACAATTCCCTTTTTTTAAAAGCTCGTATAGAGTAAATACAATAGAGAGCAGTATTTTTATGTATATGCTAATTTAAATTGAGATTTAAATAATGCTATGACAAGCACCATAGAGTGAAAAAGTGGTAAGTATTTTAAAATGAAAGTCCCAATTCATCAGGAACACCCATCAGTGGGATTATTTCCATACATGAAGTTTGGCATTCACTTAAGTACCTTTTTGGAACTGGGCCAGGGAATAATATTGATTTTTATGAGCTTTCCATTAATGACTCTAAAAGATTAAACACTTGGTTTTGGGGGTAATCACACAAGTAAACAAATTGTTTTGATTTTCTCTAAAATATCCCATTGCTCCCAAAGGGCAGCTGGTTCAAATTTACTCTTGGAGCAAATGCTTAGTTGCCATTAGATGTCTGTGAGGCAGGAGATGGCATTCTATAAATACTGTATGACCATGACCACACTGGGGTGATGCTCATTCCTAAATTGGATCAAGAGAATGCTGATATGTGAAATATGCTCCCTGCTCTCTTTCCTGGCCTCTTCTCCCACTGCCCTGGTTCTGCTCCCTCTGATTCCATCTTACTGTGTCTTATACCCCTTAATGCCTGGCTAATTTTAGAATCAACATCATGCCAAAGGCATGGTGATAATCATATATGCATAGACAAAATATGTGAAGCCATGTAGGTTGATAGTGTGCCATCTTCTGTGGACATTTATAACCCCCTTGGAAAGGCTCACTAAGGAAATGACATGCATTACTAATTAATCGTGTTGCTAATAATAGTAATATTTGGTTTACAGTGTTGGTTTCTTTAATCTGGAGCAGGTGAGAATCACTCAGGGTCCATGACCTGCACAGGGTTCTTGAAGCAGTTTGAAATGTGTCATGAAAACGTAAGTTGGAACTTGAGTCACCTACACATCCAAATAAATGCACACTTTGGGTTACTTTTCTGTGAGAGCAGTAGGCACACATTCAATCATTGCTGCACCTTACTCTGACACGGGAACGGTGAATGCCTGGGAAGAGTTGGGGCAGCATTGTCTGGAAAGCTTCCAACACACTTCCAACACTCATGGGAATTATTCACCACGATGCTGGAGCAATTTGGGTTGAAAAACAGCAACTGTCTAACCACAGCTGAAACTATGTAGGATTAGAGGGAAAAAATAATTATCCAGACAAAATTATGAGTAATATTTTTAAGTATGCTCTTCCTTGAATATGACTCTGTTGATGCAAACAGATACCTTATAAATGGGATCCTAAGTGATGTTCTCCATGGGGTAACAGACCTTCTTTGGGATAATTTTGCTAATGCACATGAACATACAAAATACCCTGGACATACACCAGCTGCCAGTATTCCAAGCTATGATTTTAAGTCTGCCACTAACATCTCTTAGATTTCCTTCTAAAGCCTCTCTGACTGTCCTTTTTTAAATAACTCATTTTTCTGCCTTTTCTGTCAGCTTCTGTGACTTACACCTTTAGTTCTCTTCCTCATTCACTCAAATATCTGAAAAATACCAAAGTCCCTGCATTTAGATTCAATCTAGAGTCAAAGTCTTGTAACCATACAACACAACATTATTTGATGACAGATAACTTCATGTAGGGGTTGACTGCCCAAAGGCTATATTAATTTGCTCTTTTTAAGAAGAGCTTGACCACTTCTTCCACCTGGCTTGAACAAATACTATATTCTTAATCTACAATAAAGTTTAATTCAACCATCACCTAAATAATAGGTTAATGTAGCCTTAACCAACCTAGTCATCTCACCTTGCTAATTGTAAGGTTCTTCTACTAGTTTCTATATTAAGTGTGCAGAAGAAGGAAAAAAATAGGACAAATATAATTTTATAATGAGATAGGTAAAAATCAGAATGTCCTTGGCAGTGACTGCTCTGAGTTATATCCCTATGAAATAGGAGGAAGACTGAATAAGGAAAAGTGAGGTTGTAATAGATACTAAAGTCGTGGCAGCAAAGGTTTAGATGGGTGAAGTAAGTATGGATCAAGGCTGTGTGGAAGCAGGTTGGAAAACACAGAGAAATCAGATTTATATCTTCAGAACTACAGCTGGTGTGGCTACTCTGGTTGAAGGCATTTGAACTCTCTCATTTGATGCCTGTAAATCATGCAAAATCTACCTCATGGGACTTTTCACAGTTACAAAACTATAATTTTAGCTTGTGAATGAAAAGACTGAAGAGACAAAGAACAAAGCCCTTGGTGGTTTGCCATTAAGCTAGTATCAATGAATGGCCGTGCTACTGAAGGAATGTCATGGATGTGAGGGCATTCCTGATGACAGGAAAATGTAGAACTGAACTTTGTTTCTCTATGATGTGGTTGTAGGGACAGGCCTATAGATCCCACTCATTTCCCACCTGAGTTCTGGACTCCCTCTAGCCTGCAGAAGGAAGGCAGAAGTGGGATTTCAAAATTCCCCCAAATTGCCAGATCCTCAGAATGGAACAGGGGCAAAATTTTCTCTTTACCTCAGGGAATTTGAAAGGGTCTTAACAGATAGGAACACCTGGGATGTGATAAAGCCTCTCTCTCCTGTAAA
This sequence comes from Aegithalos caudatus, assembly GCA_013389925.1. Taxonomy (NCBI): domain Eukaryota; kingdom Metazoa; phylum Chordata; class Aves; order Passeriformes; family Aegithalidae; genus Aegithalos; species Aegithalos caudatus. Next base: position 969,373 of record WEIU01000098.1, on the reverse strand, counting down.
CAATGCAAGATGGAAAAGAATTGGTGGTGAGTCAGCGGTCAAGCCAGTGTTAGAAATCTGCACTGACTGTACAAGACTAGCAGCAAATCCCTCATCTGAAGAATAGACTGAAGGGAAAGACAAGCAGTTCTCCAAGAAGTGATCTGACTGCATAACTGTTAAAGTCAATACCCAAAAGCAGAGGGTGAAGCAAGGAAAGAATTAGCAATCATTTAATAGAAAATCAAAATACAGAGAATTGAATTAGTCAAATTATCAGAGATACAAAGGGAAGAACTGTATTGAAAAAGGATTAAGTGGCCAAAAGAAGGAGAGGCAGTGACATGATCAGAGCTGCTGGGATCTTTCTGGCAGCTCAGAAACAAGTCCTTGACATCAGTGGTTTGTGTCCTAACAAGTAAGAGGATAACAGTTGGTGTCTTCTACACACCAGCCATTCACACTTAAGTTGTCTGCTTGTAGATGCAGAGAATTTACAAGTATCAAATGTAGCTGGAGGGAAAGAAAGGGGATCCTTATTCTAATACATGCTGGAGGCATTTTTCTGCCAAAACTAAATAGTCTTAGAATTTCTAAAAATTACAGAATTTAATCTCCTTACTCAAACTGTTACATCTAATCCAGGAAATTCAGTATTAAACCTCATCTTGACAGTCTCAGAAGAACTGACCACAGAATTAATTTTAGTGATGACTTTGATACAAATGGTTTTACTTAATTGGATTTCTTGTATACAGGCAAAATGAAGCCCAGAATATTATTGCAGTGAACTGATACATATATTCAATCCCTTAGAGAAGTGTTTTACAAATAGAAACAGTGATAATCCAAATAAATCAGAAAGAAGCATGTGAAAATATGATTGCTAGCTCAAGCTTTTTAGATTTGTCTTAAAATGGTCAAAAAATATTCATAACCCTGCAGTCAAGAATCAGAACTTCTGAAAACCTTACTCAGAAGCAAAATCAAGTAATTAGTTAATTTTTGAATAAATACAATTTCAATAGACAATAGAAACAAAAGATCATTTTTAAAGTTTTGAGGAAGAGATTAAAAAAAAAATCCACTCAACATACACTAAAAGGGAGGCAAACTGGCTAAACTAGACCATCTCAGAATTACAAGGATCATAATTAATGAAGTAAACTTCTACCAAGGCTGCACAGGTGTTTTGCTACTGCTCATTGGGTGGTGAGGCACTGGCACAGGTTACCCAGAGAAGCATCTTCAGAGAGTGGAGGTACTGAACAAACACGAAACTAGGTGGAAATGATGACTTTTACCATGACTGAATGCAAATACTGTATTTAGAGTGAGAGATTCTAAGAAATTTTCACAGCCCAGGACACAGTTCTCTGGAAAATTGACTTGGGAAAGCATTAAAAAGCAGCAGCAGCTGTTTAGCGAGCCGTGGCCTACAGGCTGTTGCAGTGATTTGAAAAGAAAATGGGACTGAATGTCCATGCTGGAGTCTCTTGTTCTGGTGTCCTCCTTTTTGGGTTCCAGAATCCAAGAAAGTGTCAATAAATTTCACTCAGGATGTGGGATTGAAAAACAATCACAGGAAAAGCCATCATTCTGACTTATGAAAAAATGGATGGTGACTGAGTTTTTTGATCACTGTCTAGCAGAAATCTGACACCAAATGACTTTATTTTTATGGACAAAGGTGCAAGAGTCCAACTATGAAGAGCTAAGGCCAGGCAACTTCAGAATGGAGGTTTCTACCAGTGATGGAAACTGGCAACAGGAACAGTTTACAAAAAAAAAAAGTTTCATATTTCATTGCTTCTTGTCTTTAAAGTCTTTGGATCAAGAGAAAGTTTTGGGTTTTTTTCAAGATAGTATTGCTGGAACTCCAAGATTCACATCTCACCTTTGGGAAGGTGTTAGACTAGAAGACTAAGGTTACAGTGTTCTGGCCTTATGAGACACAAATGTGGAGTCTGGATTTTAATCAAACCTGTCTTTGTGTGCCCCTGTCTTATATTATTCCCTCAAATGCTCCCTGTAAAGAAGTGTCTAAGAAGGAAAATTAATTGCAAGTAAGCAGATACTGGTTTTGTTATGCTTTATCTAAATCCCAAATACATACTTATTGGCTTTCCTGGGGTTTGAGAGATGTCAAGTGATCTTGTTCCATTGAGTCAATTGCTCAGATTTAAACCAGGATTGCAAAATTAGTGATAAGCCTGTGCTGTGAGTGTCTGGTTGCAGTTTGTGCCATATGTGCATTCCATTTGAAGGGGGCCTGTGAGAATTTTGAGGACATCTGTTAGAGTGTTGTCCCATAGGAATGCTCACAAGCCACTTGTGAAACAACCCATTTTAATTTTGAAAATCCTCTGCTTTGTCTATTTTCTTTGCAATTTTTCAGGGTTGACTCTCCTGGATCTAACTGCACCAGCTTTGGCTCTCAATTCACAACCCAGTGTTTGAAGGAAAATAGCCCATCTTTACTAGTCAAGATGTCCAATTTGCATTTCATTCATTCATTTTCCATTTGTGCTGCCAGGTGTTCTAAGGCCTCGTGATAGCTCTAGTTTCCCAAGCAGAATATTTTTTAAAACAGGAAGTATTTGAAATTCATCATTAAAAGAGCTTGTCCACTTTTCCAAAATCCCTTCTCATCTTGACAGACCAGATATTTCACAGGCTTAGGTTTTGGAACAGGATATTAAAAGGCTCAGGGAACGTCAGCTTCCCTGTATTTTGAAGACATTTTGAAATCACACAATCTCAGTGGAAATATTTGATGACTTCATACTTGACAATTACCTCTCACCACAACCCTTGTCTCAAAGTGTGTCGCTATTGACAGCTCTTTAGTGCCCTCTCATGATGATTTGTGTTTGACAGCGTAAGAGAGAAAGTGCTCTTCTGGCTAACTCAAGAGTGATGGTTGATGTGCAAACCTTTGCACTCCTGCACCATAAGTGACCCTTTATAATGAGATAAATACATTTAAAAACTACACCCTACCACTCATCTCCACCCGTTATGGGATCAGAACGCAAGGCTCCTGTACAATCCTGCTATAGCAAAAGGGAACTGAAAATCCAACTGCGTAGGCTTCTGTGTCATTGCCCAAAACTATCTAGGTTTTTGCAGGAGGCATAGAAATATAGGGGTGGTGCCCTAAGCCCATGAATGCTGATAGCAATATTTCTCTTGAGTTCATGAAGTTTAGTCTTTTATCAATGACTCAGTCTTAAAAAAAAAAGAAGGTGCCTAGTAAACTGACAAAGAGTGGGGAATTAATGGGGAAGGACTACAACAGAAATCGATCTGGCCTTATTCAATTTAACTATATGAGCCTAAGCACTTGTTTATGTGTGTGTGTGATTAAGCATTAGGCAAAATAAAACCAAATCTCTTCTTTAATCTACTTGATTTAAGTATTTGTGAGAAGTCAGTTGGCGAGTGGTGCATATCAGAGTTCACTGAAGATCTCCAGGGAAAACCAAAGTATCTTAAAAATATTTAGGTCCTTTTCTGTCTAGTCACAGTGCTGGTGCTGATGAGGTGCTGAGAATGCATCTACGGGTCCATTTAAAAACATTAATCAGAGGCATTTTATATTGAAAAATCAGAGCTCTCAGCAAGCTGATCTAGTGATAGATGTCTTGCTCACTGCAGGAGAGATGATCCTTAAACGTCATTTCCAACCCAAAATACTTTATGATTCTATGATCTCTATATATTGTTGGTCAGTAAATTTGTATTTTAGACACGAAATGAGTTGTTTGGCCTAAAGAACTTGGGCACTTACTGAGTTGGGGTTTTTCTTCAGTGAGAATACAAACTGACCTGTCAAAGGTCACAAATAAAACAGTTGATGGAATCTGGCTACTTTTTCACAAAGATACACTTTTCTCTTCTGCTTTCTTAATGACTCACTAAGCTTAGATTTCCTTCACAGGAAAAGTTTCCAGAGCAGTTTAGCTGCTAAAATAATGTATTTATAACCATGGTAAAAGTAGTCATCTGTTTCATTACTTGCACTTCTCTGCCATTTTTTAATTTTCCAGTATCTCTGGATGAGGAGATAATACGAAAAGAATAATAAAGTATGTCTGAACAGTAGAACACTGTAAAAACTGGCAAGGTTAGCTGATAACTGAATCAGTACCTGAAAAACCCTTTTTGGGGCTGTTTCTGTACAATAAGCAAGATACTTTCTGGCAAAAGGCCTTTAGACACATAACATGGTTCAGAGAAAAGTGTCTGGGAACAGGAGATATGACGTATGCAGAATCCTTATCAAAAAATTGAACCTGATATGCAACTCAAAGATGACTTAATGGGAAAATAAGCAATCTTGAATAAGGAGATACACATCTTGGAGGGTTTCCAGTCCTTTTAAATTATGGTTCCTCTTCCTAAACAAGAGCTCAATTAATGCCTGGTTCTCAATATCTTTCAGATGGAAGAAGTACAAAAAAATTCAGCAGAAGGACCACTTTGCTGCTGCTGAGGAATCATTCAATGACCAGCACCACAGAGTGAGCTTGAGAAATTGTAATGTTAACTATGCTGCACAGCAGCTCAGAAGGGGTAAAAGCTGAATCACAGCTTGATCCTGCTATCCCACTGGGCTGCTATCATTTATGGAATAATTACACATATGTCAATGGGATTGTAAGAAAGGTGAATTCTGTGTGGAGATTTTAACAGAGCAGTGTTTTTGAGAAAGGCCTGCAAGATGTATTTATTCCTAGAAAAGTGACAAAAACTAATTTAAACAAGCTTCAGTTACAAAACAACCAAAAACAAGGATTCAAAACCTGTTATGCTGGCATTTTGTCTCTGCAACACAGGTGTCACATAAACCTGCAAGTAGCTGCTTAGTGGCACTGTCCTGTGTGGAGCATTTCCAAACCCCAGGAAGCAGGAGACAGAACACACCCCTATGGTGGGACCCTCCTCACAGCCTTCAGCACATCCAGTGTCTCACATTTCTGTCTCACAGTTCTGTCAATTCTTTAATTCCTTATTAAAAATACTAAACATCAGCCTTATTAAGAATATTGCAGGGGAAGGTTCATGTACATTCTTTGGCCTGTTGCAACTGATCTTTTCTCTTAGGCAATTTCTAGTCCGTGACAATATTTGGTCTCATATACCAGGGTATTTGTTTCCCAGATTGCCTCCTGTGGAGGACTTTGTCCCATGTCTCTTGGAAGTCTAAGAAAGTCACATCCACTCTTCTGGCAAAGTGTTAGAAAAAACCTAGTAGATTAGAGACAATTTCCCTTCAGTGAATCCAGACTGAGTCGTCCCCATTCTGTCATGTTCATCCAACTAAACTTCTGGTTTTGATTAGTTTCAGCCAATGCAGCTGGCACTGGAGAAGGGCTCGGTGGTCTCCCATCCTAGGATCAGCTCTTTCTAAAACATGGATATGACATAAATGAGAGGCAGCATATTTTTGTTAGCAGCTCAGCTCCTCTTTGCTTAAATTCCTCCAGTTCTCCTGGGGTATATACCTTTCATTCCTAGCAGCTTGTGGCTCTTTAGCTTCTTCAACACCTCATGTTTTAACATCTCACTGTCTATGATTTGAGCCTGAAAAAATACATCTGGGGCCAGTATTTCCCAGCATTCTCTGTGGTGCAGACTGATATTAATAAATCCTTTAACTCTGCTGTAAAGGTCTTTATGCTCCTAAATAGTTCGTTGTTACCTTGCCGCTCTGGGGAGTCTCTCAGAGGCTTCCTGTTTCTGCTGTGGTGAAGCTTGATATTGTGGGCTATCTGCTCCTCTGAAAGCACTGTTCCACAAGGTACATGCCTTTGGATATGTGCCTCCATAGGACTGTATTTCCATTTGCTGATCTTTGGCACTGAGGCACACTGCTGTCCTCACAGCATGCAGCTGAAATAGATACTCCTAAAATGCACAGTGCACGTGCAGAACCGGAGCTCCTTAGAAGCCTGAACATGGCCAGGTTCTGCTCTAAAATGAATAAAGAAATCATTCAGATCCCCAGTCATGGCTTCTCTTGAGTGTTCAGTTACCACAAAATGAAGCATCAGTCTCACAGTGGTCATGTGCCAAGATGCCTGGTTTGAGGAAGTGCATTCTCTAGAGAAGATATTTCCTTTGATCCGATAACATTGAGCCAACAATTCCTTTCAAAATTGATCTTGAAATAAATGGTGCATTATTTCACAGGCTTCTATCAGTTACAGTTGACAGTGAAGCATACCCAAAGGAAACAGCACCACCAGACTGAGCAACTTGACAGTACCACTAAGCTCTGGAGCAGAGCTGGAGGGGTATTTGCCCACTTTTGCTAAAGGAAAGTGGATGCATACCCTTCTTGCAGCTTGCAAATAATTTCTGTTCTAGCTCCCTTCTTTATGGGTGCACATTTTCCTGTCTTAAACAGCAAACAATGATTTCAGCAGATGTTATGCAAAATGGAGAGGATGCAAAGTGTGGGTGTTTGTTCAGAAGAGAGTGTTTATCCCCCTTGGATGCTGAAGGTTTTATGCAGAGCAGCTGGCCTGGCCTCCCTCGGTGAGTGAGACAATAGATGTCTTATTCTTGTTACTCTGTCTCTCAGATAGGAATTTATTTGCCCTATGAATATCTTCAGAGTATCTCTCCATGGCATGGTTCTCCCTGAGCTATCACAACTCCAGGAGAAGCTCAGGCCATGAACCATGGTTCTACTCAGGAGAGATTAGGTAACAATTAACAATGGTATTTACGAGGCCGAAACTGTGTAGAATTGGAAGCAGAAGACCATAACAGAAGTGGAGAAAATGTCCTTGGGTGTAGTCCAGGCCATAGGTATTTTCATGACCCAGATTTCCCTTTCTAATTATTATATTTTTTGTGTTTGTATTGTTGGACCAACGTGCTATTAAGCTAAACCCTTCATTCAGCATGTTTTTAGCCACTGGACAAGAATTGCTAATGAAGAGCAGCATCCTTGCTTGGATGGAGCAGGAAGCCATCACAGGGAACAATAATTTCACGCTGATGTTAGAAGTTTGTGTTCCCACGCTGTGCTGGACTGATGGGCCAATGCTCAGTGTTGTCTCAGGCATTCAGCTGCCCCAATACCAAGGCCGTGGTTGCCATATCCTCTCTTCAAAAACCCTCCTCGGAGGGATAAATTGGCAGAATCTGGCATTTTCTTACCAAGGTTTTTCCCACAATCTAGTTATCCACAGTCTGAGATCTCTCAGCCCAGCCCTTAGTGCCCAGGGCTCTGCACTTCTCCATAACCTCTGGATTTTTTTCTAAGGAAAAACCTGCTCTTGTCTTACTCTTTTCAATGAATTTCTGCCCCATTTAATCAGCAGAAGATGGGGCATGTGAGTCTGCTGCAATTGCCATACTGGCCACGAAGAGGTCACAGATTTACTGTGTCAGTTCATGTCATGCTTCTATTGCTCTGCTTCATTTTCTGTGCCTTCAAATCCCTCATCTTCACACTTGTCACTTGAGACAGCAGGTAGGAACATGCACAAATGTTTTTATAAACAAACACAGACCAGATTGAAATGTAACTGTGCAACCACTGTGACTTGCCTCTCTATTTTTCAGTGTCTGTACTTAGATGTGATTTGTGACACTTGGTTTAGGTAACTCTTTTACATTGATTTAGCGTGTCAGCCTTGTATTGATCCCACACTTAGGTCTTGTCATTTGTAGACAGTGCAGACTGTAAGCTTCTCTGACTATTTGAGGGCTGACATCCAAATCCTGCATATGTGTCACCATCCTCCCCCTGTCATGCTCTTGTAATAATTTTCTTGGCTTATATCCTGCCCAAAATGTGAATGACCAAAAACCAAGTTCTGTTGATTGTCTGTGTTTCCAAGTTTTCTCTTCTTGTGTCTTAAATGCCTTTACTGATCTCATCCCTCCAGCTTGTATTGGAATATGAGAAAACCTGGAGGATTGGAAAATCAGCTGAACTACATCTTCCATCAGTCTCCATGGGCTTGTGCAGGCAATCTTGCACTGTGGCAAAATTCTTATTTGTGTTTCAGTATCTTGTTTCAGATGATGACAAACATAGCAAATAGTAGGTAACATTTGTTGCCATCATGAAACCTGATGCTGCCACCATGCCACATCCTTGAAAATAACCTGGGCACAGCAGCAGTCCTCAGTCACAGCATGGGTGGGTTTTGAGCCCAGTGTGTCAGACTGGAGCATTGTAGGGATACTTGTTGGAAAGAGGCTCCTTCCTGTGTAGGCTCACAGAGTCAAGGAATGGTTGGGCTTGGAATGGACCACTGGAGGCCCTCTAGTCCAATCTGCCTGCTCAAGCAGGGTCCCTGAGAACAGATCACTCACCATTGTGTCCAGGCAGCTTTAGAAGATGTCCAGAGATAGAAACTCCACAGCACCTCTGGGCAACCTGTTCCAGTGCTTAAACACCCTCACAGTAGAAGTTCTTCCTCACATTCAGGAGATACTTCCTGTGTTCCAGTTTCTATCCATTGCTTCTGGTCCTGTTTGGAACCACTAAGAAGAACCTGGCTCCCTCCTCTTGACACCCTCCCTTCAGATGCTTATGGGCATGGATAGGATCCTCTCTCAGTCATCTCTTCGCAAGGCTGAACAAGATTCCAGGATGAACCATTCCACCACATTTTCAGTGACTGGGGTGAGGTATTTAGGGCATAAGAATGAAATGAAATTAAATGAAACAGCATGTTGCTAATGCCATTTGGCATTATGCTGGATTTCAATAATCTTTCTGGGGGAAAGAACACATTTTTTACTTTATTTTAAGTGAACCAAGAAAGCAAACTAATTCTTTACATTTCAAGGCACCTTTCTGATCCATTGTTCTATTCAAATTTAGCTTTCAAATCTCATTACTTCTTTAGCTGCTCTGATTGCTATACTTTCCCTCTGCTTGTCATGCTTTTGTGCAGTATAGTGGAGCTTAAAAACCTGATTTAATTACCTTTTAGAAGACCCAGGTTGCAACCACAGAGTTTTCAATCTCACATAGCCCCATGTCAACTCCCAGGCTGGGAACATTACATTTTATGTCTGCAATGTAGCTCCATGAAGGAAAAAAATGAAGCAGAAACCCCTCTCTGCTAAATGTAGCAGTGTACAATCCCCTTGGTTGCTGCAATAATGATGAAGTTGTATTTTTATCTAATTAGAAGGTTGATCCTCAGAACTGACCTTCAAAGATACACAAAGTTCAAACTTCCTTGCCCAGATACTGAGTTGAAGAAAAATAACACAAACCAAACATTTATAAATCACTTATTTCTTTACTCACCAAACTCCCTTACCTAATCTGTGGGGTGAGAGGGCACCAGTGTCTTCCACTTGACAGATGCAAGTAGGTTTACAGCAGGGATGGTGAATTTGCTGTAACAGAGTTATCATCAGAGATAAGCTGAGCTATGATCACTATCAGGGAGCTACGACAGAGCTGGAGAAGAACTTTTCAAAAGGGCATGTAGGACAAGGGGGAATGGCTTTAAACTGAAAGAAGGAAGGTTTAGATTGGGTATGAAGAAGAAATAACTTTACTGTGAAGGTGGTGAGACACTGGAACAAGTTGCCCAAAGAAGCCGCAGATATCCTTGGAAATGTTCAAGGCCAGGCTGGATGAGAACCTGGTCTAGTGGAAGGTGTCCCTGCCCACAGCAGGAAGGTTGGAAAAGGTGATCTTTAAGATCCCTTCCAACCCAAACCATTCTGTGATTCTATGGTTCTCTGTGGGAAATGGCACAGGACCTTACATGCTCTTTTTTCATCCTTGGATCTAGCTCAGTTTTATTCCACTCCAGAGACAATGTATAAAAAGTACTTAGAATGCAATGGTAATGCAGATATCAGGTATTTGACTGAATTTTCTGTGTTTTTTTGCTTCTGTAACAGAAAATTCACATGCCTTCCAAAATAAACATTTTCCTCCAGTGTCTCCTTTGTTTTGTTACTCAGTATATAATGGTATTTATCCATATGCCCCTGCTCACCCTCTCCTGGTAGTGACACTTGCCTAGCAGAGTGACTTAGCAGGTGACTTATTTCTGCACTTCCAGTCTCAGCCTCCCACAGTCCTTCCCAGTGTTCAGGGAATTGCATCATTTTTCTTGGGGAAACAACAGAGTTATAACAAAAAATTAAGAGTTACTATGATTTTTTTTTCCTTTTCCCCGAAAAACATGATTATTTAGCCACAAATTTGTCTATTGACACGTTAAGCATTTAGTAAACCAGACTGCAAGAACATTTTTGGTAACAGTATCCACAGAGATTCTTGCAAAACTTGGTATGCTTCATAGCTTCCCAAAAAGGAGAAAAATATGAAAATTTTGTCCTATCTGAAATATTAATTTTGCCAGCAGGTCTGCTCTGCTGACAGCACAACTCCTTTGTTCCTGTTCAGTCCTACTTTCTCTGTGGCCAATGCAAAGATCTTGCCTTCCTCTCCTATTGAGAGAGATCACAGTTGATTTGTGTTTAATCCAACAACTAATTACCTCAAAAATGAGGCTGTATGAGCACAGTCAATGGCACCATGAGGCATTTATATGTCTAAATAATGAGCTAAACAGCAGTGCCCATGCTGTTTCCACTCCTCATCATCTCCTTAACTGGGATTGTATCAAGAGCTTGCAGACATTATACGTCAAGACATTCACAATATGCCAGGATTTTGCCCCCCAGTTCATTCTTTGTAACTTCAGCCTGACTGAAACATTTGCAGCTTGTCTGAAAGTCAAGCCAAGCACTCACTGCCAGGATGTGACTGGCCTTCAGCCACTGTCTTTCCTGAACTCCTGGGTGCACAAACCCTCTTCACCTGTGTGCCACCGGCACTGTGGCCCTACAGCCAAAGCTGGCTGCAAAACCCTCACACAATGTTTTGTGAGAATAATAAGAGCTGGTGAGACGTTGTTTGTTCCTGTTCCTGCTCTGCCCAGCATCCCTACCTCTCTTATTTACAGTAGAGGGGAGGATTATGATACCTCTGCCAGCCCCAGTGTGCTGCCAGTGGTGCCATGAGCAGATGCTGTGGAACCCTTCTGATTTCCAGCAGCCTTGGGTCAAGGTCAGACCTGGCTGCTTGCTACGTAAGCCTCAGTCTGTTTGTGGGATCTGTGCCCCCTTAATGTCCAACTGCTCTTGTGGAGGACCTTCTGCACTGCCAATCCTCCCTCAGTGCCCACAGGGGCAGCTCTCAGCAAGGCTCCCCTTTTTCTATGCTTGACCTTCAGTGTTGGCTGTCTGCAGATGCATTTAAGGTTTTCTTACATGTAAACTGCAGATACATTTAGAACTTTTGCCTGACTCTCAGCTGTCCTGGGTGAGAAGGGTGGGGATAGCATCACATCCCTGGGCACAAGGTCAAGGGAGAAGCCCTGCAGTTTCCTGATAAAGGTTCTTTGCTCTGACTGCACAGTTCTGCCTTGAGATAATTGCTCTGCCCACAGACCATATTACAATTTCTAACACTGAGAAACTCTGCCCCTGAGGGTACAGGAGCTTTGAAAAACAGTGGCTGTGAAATGGGGTGGCCTCTGCTTATGCAGGGCCTGTGCAGGGCCCAGAAGTTCCTCAGGAGCTGCAGCATCCTGTGAATATCCTCACCTGGGAGCTGGTACCATGGGCTGAGCAGCTCCCTGGGGCTGAAATTAGTAAATATACATTTTCCCCATGGTTATGACATCTCTTAGGTAATTTCAAGCTAAGAAATGTTTGTGCAACAGTGCAGGTGTTCACCTTAGCACAGTCATGTCCTCAGACATGAAAACCATGGGACTTCAGTTACAAGGTCTGACTGCAATTAAGAAGGGAGCAGAAAGGTGCTGCTGACATCCAGGGAGAGATTAATGTCCTGGGGGTTTGTGCACATTGCACACTGCAAAACCTTGGGCACTGAGTGACAGTCTCACGGCTTAATAGGGGACAGAGGACAATCCTATTTAATAAATTACACACAAGTGTGATGATTCAGAAGAGCTAATTTCTCCAGACTAAAAAAATTATAAGCAAATTATAAGCAAACAGGAGGAAAGGCAAAGACAGAAGGCTAATGGAAAGCAACAATTTTTCAAATCAAAATAATCACATTTCCACAATCAATAAAGAGGACAATATTGGCTAAAATCCCATCCAGTTTCTGTGGCAAAGTGAAGGCTCCAATCAGAAATAGAAAAGCACCATATGACAGAGAAAGAGAGGGAAAGAAGATCAGAGCTGATAAAAACACAAAGTTCTGAAGCCTAGAAAATTGGTAATATGTAATAAAAATATCCAGGAAAATAAGGACTTTTAAATAATATACCAGGAAAGAAGACCTTCTTCCATTGGACCAGAGGATACAGATCCCATAATGCAGAAGGATACAATGTCAGGAAGGTGATTCCTCCAGTCTCTTTGTCCAGTCCATCTCCAGAGGAGTTGGAAGGGAAGATGTGCTAGACTACCTTCACTTTTGTCATGCTGCAACACCATGTAGAAGAATTTCCATCCCTTGGCCTTGCTGTACACATGGACCATGGAGGCTTCCTTTGCTCTGGTCCCTGCTGAACTTTTGCTGCTTTCACCTAGGCCAGCAGTGAACAAGAGATTTTTGCACAGAGGGGCACACAGCGTTCCCTTGAGGGATGGGAGCTTACCGTTTACATCCTCTGCAAGATACCTGTTCTCCTTTGAACACAGACAAGCTGAGGCCTTGACTGTGTTTTTACAACATGACATTTCTCTTGTTAGTCTGCCAAGCCCTTTTTCTACCAGCCACATTCATACAGACAGAGGACAGTAGCTGTAAGACATGAAGAGCATCAAGACTTTCATCTGCATGGTCACCTTTACATTATGTCCCATTCAGCCTCTCATTCAGTTCCTGAAGGAGGCACTGCCCACCAAAAGATCTCCACAGCTCTTTCCCCAAGACTCTGCAGACAGTGAAAGGCCCAGGTCTGCAAAAATCCTCTGCCTAGGTGAAGGATGAGGCAGCCACAGGGAATTTCTTATTTACAGGTTAGGTGCATTAATAACCATGATAGTGACATTCTCTGATGGCCTTCAGCTGAGGGTTAAAGTCACCAGCCAGGTTTCCAGTGTTCATTTGTGGCCATTGCATCTCCCTGTTCCCTGGAGGCTGCCCAGTGCTGGTCAGGGTGTCCTCGCGCCTCCTCCTGCCCAGAAGGCTTCTGGTGCCCAAAGCCAGGCAGGTGGCCTGGCAGGATCCTGCAGGGTGTGACACAGACATCCCAACAGCACCTGGCTCTCCCAGCACTCACACCAACCCTTCCAACCCCCACAGACATGATTTGAAAGCCTCCAACCCCCACAGACATGATTTGAAGGCCTGTTGTTGGTTTTGCTGGAAATTTGATTTGACTTTGTGCCATGTTCCTCCCTGCAACACACCAAATATCTCCTCTGTGAACAGTCAAGCTTGGCTCTTTTTTTTTCTCTCTTTTTGGAAAGAGAGAAAGGGCATCAGAAGCAGAGCTTTTCTCACCAGATCCATTTCTCTGTGTAACAGACCGTTGGATATTGGATCAGCTTATGATAATACATGAATAGATTTCCCACCCCACATCTGAAAGGTTCTTGGGATGACTCATCTGACTCCTTCTCAAATGTTGTAAGAGCAGCTACACTCTAAACCAGCTGTGTCCTAGTTTGGAAAAATATCCATCCATGTTGTTGAGGAATAACTGTGACTGGAAATACCTTAAAATAGATGAAGTAATCAATTTTATTTGTAGGCTGCAGCAAACTGCTGTTCCAGAATGGGCTGCACTTAGTGGGCACCACATTATCCTGTGAACAGGATTTATTGCTATGGATATAAAAAACAGGGAAGCTGTTCTTAAAAATCTCCCTCCAAGGCACGTCTCTGCCTAAAACTATAGAAAATGCAAGATGTGTTGGACAGCACATTGGAAAGGTCTAAGGAAGGGAAACCAAGGAAGACTGAATCCAAAGTGCTATTAATGGTTGTTGGAAGTAAATCCCAGGGAAGGCAACTTTCAGTCTCTTTTCAGATGGCTCAAAGAAAGCTGGAGATATGAACAAGGCTTTGTGTGCTCTTCCCTGCATTTTGGAAAGCAGGAACTCCTCCACCTGTCAACAGACTGAACTCTATCAGGGGATGCATCCATCCTGTGCCTCCTCCTGCCTGGTAACACATCACAGAACTGAAACAAAGCCATTGCCCAAAGCTTCTCAGTGACATAGAGCTCCTCAAATGTCTGCAAGGTCAGAAAGCTGCTTGTTCACCTGCTGGTTGCTCCTGAAGGCTTAAGAATCCTTTTGGTAAGAGCTAAGCCTGTGATGCTTGACAGAAGAACTGTCCCACAGGTGCAGGATCACAAGTGGCTCACCAGAATTCCTCTTAAGCCAACAGAAAGACTTCCAGTGATTTCAATACTTAAAAATTTTCAACTACCTTGATGAATGAAATGTTTCTCACATGCTCTTAAAAATCTGAAAAGGGTACTTGAAGTGAAAGGTCAAGCAATATTACGGAACCTGACAAGATATCATGAATGCTGGTTTGGTTTTGGGTTTTTTTTCCTCATGGATGTGGAAACCTTTACTACTGCTGCTCACCACTGACTGCTGGCAAAACTCACCACAGCACTTTCCTGTCAAGGAGAGATGCCTGACCCCACTACCAAGCCTGGGTCAGAAGAAAGACCAAAGCTGAAAACAGACCTTGGTTTTTACGTTTGTGTAGCTTAGGACAGGTGTAAATGAAACCCAGGTATTCAAGCTCCACCCAGGACTCCCCACATCATTCAGCCCCACAGCCCCTGACACTGCAGCAGACTGGCAGGCCTTGAAGGGCACAAGAAATACAATTGGCATCACAGTATCTCTTTCTAACCAGTATCATTGGAAATAAGATTTACTGTTGCTTTACTCCTTTGTCCTACCATAAATTTAAAAATAACAAATTTTATTTGCTATAGGAGTGTAGAGGACAAAGATTTTTCATTTACATGAACATTTGGAGAGCTTTCAGAGCAAACACAAAATCCAATTTACTTCCAGTTTTTCAGCTACAAAAAAAAGCCCCCAAACCAAAATGAGATATGCCAAGGGCTGGCATCTGATGAAAGGAATTACAGCAGTCCACAGTGTAAACAAACCAAGAGGCACTGCTCACCTTATGGATACAGAAATGACAGGCCAGACCAAGGCTTGCACTCAGACTTGCATCATACCCATTGTGTAGGGAAAAGGGCTTGTGCTCTGCTGTATTTTAGGAAGTTAGAAATGCTCCTGACCATCCTGCATCAGGTTGGGTAGTGGCTGCTGCACAAATCTGGTCCTCCTGGTAAGTGATTTGCATGCACCAAAACAAAAGCATTTTCAGAGGGATTTGATCTCATCAGTTTTCCTACCTGGTTCCACTTCAGATGATCTTGTGGCTTTGTTTACTCCTTTCTCTATTCCATTTTTGGGTACATATGTTTTTGGTTTGGTTTTTTTTTTTTTAATAATCTGTTGTCTTGTACATTATTCTGAACCGTAGCCATCTAAATGTCACATTTCCTTTTTCTAAACCTCCTGACACTGCTGACTGCTGCTGTTTATGCCTAATTCTGTAATTACATCCAGAAATGGAAGTGTTGGTTCCTTGAACACACATGGAAACCATGTCCTTCTCTATGTGCCACTCACATAGCAATTAAAATTTTGCATTTTCCTCCAATCAGATGATGGTAGTAATTTCTTTATGCATAAAACTTTTTTTTAAATTTTCTGTTGCTTCTTTAGGTCTCCCTTGCATATTAAGATATTTTTAATAACTGGATGAGAAAATTGCCAACCACTACAAAGATAGGAAAAGGCAGACAGAAAACTTGCAGAGATTAGGGGAGTTTTGGAAGGTTTCCAGAGCAAAGCTGGGAATTTGATCACTTGCAGAAGAGGTGACAAAGGTGAATGGTGAAGAGGAAGGTTGTTTTTCCCTTAGGGCTGCCTTCCTGTGTTGATTTTGACGTGCACACATGGGATGACTGAGCCCTGGCTGCTCCCTGTGCCTCCCTGAAATGCAGTGGTGTGGCAGCAGCTGCCCTGCTGCTCTCCTGACTTCCTGTAAGGCAAACCCTGGGGCTGTGACTCCAGTTCTGAGTACACTGGAGAGCTGTATACGTGGCCATAATATGTGAGATGTGAGTGGTAGGAGGTGACAGTCCCTGGCCCTACTGTGTCCGCTGTGGCATTGTAGACACCAGTAGCACTGCAAAGGGGCCTGGTTTCCCCAGGTAGCCCCCAACAGGGTAACTTGCAGTGGCACTGCCTGGGGAACCCCGCTGCAGGTGGAAGAAAGCTTCTCAGCTTGCAAACAATCCTTTACAGGAAGTAAACCATGATGCTAAAATGCTGCCCAGCATAAGCATTGTGCAGTAGGAGATGGAAATTAAAGCATCTTCAGAGAGAACCCAGCCAGATGGCAGCCATGGATATACCCAGTATCAAAAAATAAATCACCGTGATCCTGATTTTCCCTCCTGACTCAAATTGTCTTTAATACACTGCTTGCAGAGTAACAATTAAAAAATAAATTAACAGCCATTAGCTGATTGATGGCTGTTGCTTATCCTCAATATCCTGAGGACCAGACCCACAGGACTGGGGACCAGTGCCTGGGAATCCAGCAGCCGAGAGATGCACTGGAAGTCACGTGGGTTTGCACCATCTCCTAGTGACATGCCAGACAGTGCAAATGCCAGAAACCCAGCACAACTCTGGAGAGGGAAATAATCACTGCTCTCCCTGGGGAAGGGAGAAACGGCAACTATAATTTGTGTAGAACAAATTCACCTTATCATCAGTTGTCACGGGAGAGTCCCTGGGCACTGCTGAAGAAAATGTAGCTGGAGAGAGGCAGCTCATGTCAAAGAGTCCAGCAAGAGCAATCAAATGAGCTGAGAAGGGCATGCTTGTGATGTGGCGGGCAGAGGATTGAAGGCTTTGCTTATTTGAGCTGATGAGCTTGGCCTGGTGGCTCACAGGGCCACTTCAAAAGGCACCTCTGCCTCTGCTGGGATGAGTGTTTGACAAGTTTGCAGCACAAGGACGCTAGTTACAAACTAGATGTTAATTTAATTTGTTCACTGATGATAGGTACATGGGTTTCTTGTGCTTTTACTTGGGTTTGCATGCAGTCATAAGATTTACAAGCTGCGAACATCTGCAGTTTGGAATTACTTTTAGAGCTACAAGAGGCTTTTCAGATTAACTTGTAAGATTAAGAATTTTCTGCTCACATATCTTCTGGGGGTTTAAGAAGGGAAGCGGGCAGCACGGTGGAAGAAGTGCTCCTTTCCTGGACTTTTCACATTCCCACACATACAACTCTCCACCCTGAGCAATCCCACCAGCTTTGGAGAACCTTGTATGTCACCCCTGAAGCTGAGGGTTCTCCAAAGCTCATTGAAGCCCAGATGTCTCAAAAAACTTTGTGACTTGTATTCTCTTAGTGATCCGAGGACAGTCTCACCTCAAGCTAAGACCACCCACCTGCTCTTCGATAATGTTGATTTTCCCTGGCTTCTATAACCACATGGGAAAACATTCACAGGCCTACTGTGGATGGGGAGATAGTGGCCAAGTTTACTTCAGAATAAAGTGGTAAATTTGGCCTGTTTCTGAGTATCTCTCCATGAGCAGAGAGGCAACCCCTCAGGTTGTGATATCTTTTCTTTCTTTGTAATGGCTTTTGGTCTGATAACATGAGCTAGCTCTGAGACATTGTGCTGGGAAAATTGATAACAATATCCTCTCTTCTTCTGAGCTGCTGCTAGAATTGTTCAGTGGTTGAAATAAGTCCTTTGATTATTGTTTCCTATTGTTTGACTGGCTTGATAAGGTATTTTGAAGTCAGTGGAGTAAACCAACTCACACCAACTAATGGTGAGGCTTGCTATTGTTCTGGGATGATTTGCACCACGATAATTTCTGAGGCATTTGGATGCAATGTTTAATTAATTCTGGTGAATGATTTAAACTCCAGTCAATTGCTGCTAACCTGAGATAAGGCTATTTGTATAATTTCAGTATAATCATCTTCTCCCCTGCATTAATTAACACATGACAGCATTACACTGACAGCTTCTTAACACTTCTCTAACATTTCTTCCAAATCTCTCTCTCCCAGTTCCCTGTGGACAGTATATCAATAAAACCCCTAAGTATTCTTTTTGAAAGCCCTTCATGTTTTAGTGTTGTGTTTTACTGTGTGCAATGATACAGCCTTATACCAAGGCCAGTTGGTCCCTGTCTGGCTGAAAGACTGATGAAGAAGCTAAATTCATCCTGAGACCCAGAAACCACACATACTGCTAATAATGACAGGACTTGGGAGATGTGAAGAACCTAGGGCAATATGCATAAAACGATGAGGAATTGCACAGGACAATTAGGCAATTGACTTTTTTGGGTAGTATTGAAGTGACCCATGCTCTGCTGCTGTAAGGACACCATGTGTTTCATAGTGCTGGAAAACATTTTTCAGCCTGTGGGTTTGTTTCTCATCATCTTTGTTTCTGCCTCTATATTTTAGCAATAGCCTTTTCATGAATTATTGTAAGTATTACTGCACTTCCCAAACATCTCTGCAGTTATTCATCTGAATTTCTAAATATTTTCTCTAACATTTTCTGCAAAGGCTTCTGTGTTCTGTACAAGACAGACACCCACCTTCACCTCATCAGGGGATGACACCTGGATCCTCTTGACCTCACATTCTCTATCTCATGGCATCATACCAAACCTCAGATGTCCAAGTTAGATACCCTGGCTATGTTTCCTCTATGGTCTTAGAGACTCCCCAAGCATAGTTATTTCACCAGATTTGTCTCCTGCTACTTTAGGTGTTTGTAACCAACTTTAATCCAGGAAGAACCTGGGATCCAAAATATATCCACAGGTTTAACTATTTGGTTTTTCAGCTTGCTTTTCCCCAACTAATCATTAATTCACTGCTGTAGTTTGCACAAACAGCTCTCCAGAAATGACCCTTCTTATACCTTGCCACAAAAATAGAACCTGTCCTTAAATCATAACTCTGACACCACAAAATTCTCTGCAATGTGATTTCAAAGAGGTAGATGCAGGCTTTGGAAGGAATAAGTTGTTCACAATCACTGCTCAGAAATACCTTACAATTGGCTGATGTGGCTTTGAACTGAGTCACAACAGCATGCTTGTACCTGAAAGGAGCAGCAGCTTCCTGAGCCTGGGCTGTGCAGAGGTTGTTCCTCCACCACCCCTTCACCCCGCAGTCCTCCCTCTGGCTGGCACACAATTTTCTGAGTCACTGGCACTTGTGCATCTTGCCCTTGCACAGTGATTATCATTTCTCAAATCATCAGTAGTCCTTCCTTTCCTGCTGCCTCTATGTCTTAAAATAGCCAATAGAGCTCTGCACCCTGTGGAGAGGATGACTTTGCTCTTAAACTATTTCCCTGGCATGCAGGTAAAGAAACACAGTAATGAGTGTCTAAACAGGGCTTCTCACAATAACTTTTTCAGCTGGCTGCATTTCTTTGTTTGGTTATTGAAGTGTGGAGGGAAGTGTGATCTTCTTTGATGTATTTCAAGCTTTGATTAACTTGGTTAAGAACAACCATGATGCTCTGGCCTTACCATCTCCTGGACAGTGGTTTGGACTGATCCTTTCACTGATCTCACCCTGAGTTACCAGGTATCCAGAGTTTCTGCAAAAATTAACTACCAGTTGAAATGAGCTGCTTAAGTCTTGTCTAAACTTGCACAGAAGAACACTAACAACAACAACAACAAAATAAATTAAAAGACTAAAAAATTTCAAAGGGATCAATTTTGTGCCTGGAAGTATTAATTCCACAAAGCAGAAAGGTTTGACTAGCTATTCCCTAAGCATCACTTCACAGAACAGCATTTCTGTTTAACCCCAGCTCACTCATATTTTTGAATGCAACACACTATAGCGTTTTTCCCCTTGGACTGTGGTTCCTAAAATGCTAATACCTTTTAGCTGCAGGTCCCTCTACATTGCATTTCAGTGGTGAATTAAATTCTCACTGCTTTATGTTCCTGCAGGCCACCAAACGTATTTGGAGTGCTTGAATGTTAATTGTCAAAAATATTTTCACAGGGCTCTACAAACTAAATTCATTAAAATACCTTCAGTATTCAGTGGGAAAAAAAAAATGGTCTGTAACAGAGATCCACCCTGTAAAGCTGTCGCAGGAAAAAAAATAGACGTGTATGAAGAATGTTTCTGATAGAGGAAAAAATAACAAAGTAGGTGAGTATCTAGGAAGTACAGCTTTGTTATTAAAACATGGGCTGGGAGATGGATGTCCACATCATATTTCCAGCCTGCCACAGATTTCCCATATGACCGTGGACAAACTGCTTGCAGATTATTTCTAAGACTGGCCTGCAGTTTTTGGGTGACACTTTCTGAAGACTGACACTTCCTCTTGGCTCCAACAGCACCGATGCTGCCTTTAACCCTGAAAACCTGAGGCCAAGGCAATATTAGCTTTGCCTGTACTGCTCTGCAAGATCAGCCTCTGGAGCTAGCTCTGGCACCATGTGTCCAGGCTCCTGCCCACCACAGTCCCTGTCCCCGAGCCCAGGCTGCTGGCTTACAGCCTGTCCAGGCAGCTCTGCCAGCAGGGTTTAGACATTCTCCTGCTCTGTCTGGCTGGACCTGCCAGAGCAGATCTGCTGGGTTTACTCCACGTTTAACTAGCCTGATCTACCTGTCATTGCTGAGTGCCAAGGCTCAGAGCTCCAGCACAGCACCTTCCCAGCTCATACACAGGCAACAGCAAGGAGGCCTACATGGCTGTTTTGCAGGGAAAGACCTGTACAGTGGTAATCCTAAACTGAAGTCATTCTGCTGTAAGCTTGGATCAAGCAGTTAAAAACAAAGGAAGCAGTCACTGCTATCATAGAATAGTTAAGGTTGGAAAAGGTCCCTAATATCATCAAATCTAACCACTAACCCAGCATTGCCAAGTCCACGATTAAATCATGTCCCTAAACACCAATCTACACTTATTTTGAACACTTCCAGGGATGGTGATTATACTGGGCAGTCTGTTCCAAGGCTTGACCACTCTGAGTGAAGAAACTTTTCCTGATATCCCATCTTAACCACTACTGGTGCAAATTAAGGCCTTTTCCTCTTGTCCTATTACTTGTTGCCTGGGAGAATAGACTGACCCCACCTGGCTACAACCTCCTTTCAGGTAGTTATGGAGAGTGATAAGGTCTCCCCTGAGCCTCCTTTTCTACAAATAAAACATCCTCAAGCTTCCTCAGGTGCTCCTCTTCAGACTTGTGCTCCAGAACCTCCCCCAGCTCTGTTGCTCTTCTCTTGTTATACTCCAACATATCAATGTCTTCCCACTGAACATTCCAAATTAAAAGTGGTTTCCAACCCCAGTCTGTGTCTTGGTTCCCTCTCTAGTATAAGGGGTTTGGTTTCACTAATTAACTTGCAGACTCTGACAAGTGTGCTTGTGTTTTTGAAGTACACAAACACCAAAGAGATCCAGACACCTGCCCAAGAGTTAGTGAGTAATGCTGTATTCAGAGCAGGGTTTAAAGATGGGCATCAAATAAGACATGAGACACTTGCACAACAGTTAGGATAGAAGAGATTATTGACTAACTTAACTAATTGAGAATCATCCTTTCTGGGTACTAAATGAGGTGGGGGCCTAGAACAAACAAGAGGGACTAGAAGAAACATAATCTATCTTCAAATGCATATGCATAGAGGGGCCTGAACTAAGACTGCACAAACACTATTAGTGCTGACATTTCCTTAGTTGAATGCTAAGTTTTGACTGCTTTTATAACATACTTTTCCCTCTTCCAGTCTTGTACTTCACAGCATTATTTGGGCCAAAGGAAATGGAAACAGGACAGAGATAGCAAATGTTTCCTTCTATTCTCTTCCACTCTACATTGGTGGGAAACACAGATCTCACAACACAAGAAAATGGGGCCCTTCACATCAACACTGGGAAGCCAAGAATGGGGGTGTCCCAGAATCACAGTCCATAATTTGTGTTGGGACTTGACTGTGCCTTTGTTTTCCTATTTACACAATAACAATGCAGATTCATTTTCCTGAGGGATTTTCAAGGCCTCACTAATATTTGGTGGCACCATTCATAAAGAATCTGGGAAGAGCAGGTTTGCAGTTTGCAGCAGAGCACCTGATGTCACAGTCCTCAAACAGTAGTAATTACCACTGAATGCCTGGTCACATTACATGCCAGAATATGAAAGAGCAGAACAAACCATAGTGAGAGGATCTGGTTTTGCTACAAGTAGCAAAATCCCCATTAGACAACTCTTACATGCTGCCATTGACCACAGCCAAGGAAAAAATAATGCACTGGTGTCAAATATTTATATATTACAGCTCAAAAGTACCCTCCAGGAAGAGCAGGAGAGAAAAGAAGTGAGAAGGCAACAACCTAAGACAGGAGGAGATCATTTAAAAGAGATGAGCAGTTCATATATCTGTAGGAATGAATAGAGCCAGTTGAATGGTCCCTGTGACACAGCACAATAGTCTATTGTCTTGGTGTCAATAAATCAGCCTCTCAGCCTGTGCTTTGAGAGCCAGATGTTCATTATTAAACATTCTTCTGTGCTCCCTCTTGCGTTTCCTCACCAGCCTTGTACCATGCTGTGCACAGGAGAATGCTGTCCCTCCTACCTGGATAGAGCTGTGGTGGTGACTGATCCTGGAAGGGCACTTTAGGTACCACTGTCCCTTAGTGGTTGTTTCAGCTCCACACAGCTCTGCATTAAATCTGTGCCCATCACAGTGCTCACATGTGCTGCCAGGACTGAGCTCTGCTTCCCCCATTTGCGCAGTGGAGTAGGTTTATGAGCAAGGTGTTAATAGGGGCGAGTCTACAGGAGTGGCTTTGTGAGGAGCTGCCAGAAGCTTCTCCCATGTGTGACAAAGCCAATGCCAGCCACCTCCAAGCTGGATGGAGGAGATAGGGAAAATTGGAAGTGAAGTTAAGCTCAGCAAGAAGGGCAGGATGGGAGGAAGGGGTCTTAATATGTAGTTTTTATTTCTTATTATGCTACTCTATTCTAATTGATAACATAATAATTCTTCTCAAGTTGAGTCTGTTTTTCCCATGACAGCAAGAAGTGAGTGAGCTTTCCTGTCCTATCTTGACCCATGAACCTTTTGTTAGGATTTCTCTCCCCCATCCAGTTGAGGAGGGGGAGTGATGAAGTGGCTTTGGTGGGAACTTGGCCTCCAATGAAGGTCAACCCACAATATCTTCACAAGGAGATCTCAGTTCTTGCCTCAGTCAATAGGATCTCCTCCTTGTAGACAGCAGCAAGATCACCTTGGCTTGCGGGTTTCTCTTTAGGGGAAGACTCTGCTGAGAGCCATACTCTGATGAGAACAGGAAGGTTATGAATTTCTTTACAAGAAGTTTTATAATTTTAAATGCTTTCCTGCTTGAGTGCTGTGTGACATCATAAAGACATAAACAGCTTTATGTGCTACCAAACATGCAAAATTACTTAGAGCCATCAAGAGCTTTTCCCCAAATGCAGGCTTTGCTCTCCACTACCTGCCTGCAAAACAGCTGCAGCATATAAGGTGGGTAAAGGTCACTTTACCTCCACTTGGGCCCAGCAGGCAGAGATTGGACCTCAACTTCCCAGAGGCCACTGTTGGCTGAAGCAGATGTAGTGCTGTTTGAGAAGCTGGGCTGTTGATCATGGACAGCTTTTAAGGTTTCCCTTCCCCTGGGAAGGGTGTTAGGCACCATGATCCTTCTCCCTTTAAGGTTGCCAAGGTTAAACATATCCCTAAGAATCCTTCACTGAACCAAGCTAACCTGGGATATAAAACCAGTAAATCCAAGCAGTTTTAGGCACACATTTGTTTATCTTCAGTGCTTTACTCAGCTTGGGCAATGAGCAGAGAACATTTCATTTGTCTTGGCTCCAAGTCAGCGTCTTCCTCTGTTGGCAGAGGTAAGGTGGTGTGTGCATTACAAGACAAAATGTAAAACTCTGGTTAGAAGAGCCATGGCTGATAACCAAGAGAACAGCAATAACTTTTTGAGTAAGGACGGGCTCAAACACTGGCTACCTGCTCGAATACCTGCTACCTGACTATTTTGTCAGTGACCTCTGTGGGAAAGAGCTGGAGGGTGACAAGACAATACAAGAAAGCCCTTGAAAGATCCTGCAGCCATACTTGTGCACAGGTACTGTATGACAGTACCTTGAACTGCTCCTAATAGATGGCTTTTGCACCAAATATCCTGTGCCAGGGAGAAGGCAGCCTCCCCCAGCAATCTTCTGCAGTGTTCCTCTAGCCTTGTGTTGAAAGGTCAGGTGAGGATGCCAGACGTACATTATCCCATCCCCAGAAACTGGCTTTTCCTCCTCCCCTTTGCAGCTCACTCTCTGGTATAGTTCAAATTTGGTTAGTAGCTTGCAGGACTTGAAAGTTTCCTGTTCAGTGATCTATATCTTGCTAAGAAAGAAATTACTCTCTTCCTCTGACCCCTTGATTTTTCCTTCCCTGTGTCTTGGGCAGCAGAGCTGGATTCTGGTGGGATCACTTGTGTGGGAGAAATTCAGTCTGTGCTCAATTCAAGCACATTGCAGACCTGCCAGGCTCTTGCTAAATAATGCTTTACAAAAAAAACAAAAAAAAAAAAAAAAAAAAAAAAAAAAAAAC
>WEIU01000098.1:859375-944596 GCA_013389925.1 Aegithalos caudatus | reverse complement strand
CCAAACAAACAAACAAAAAAAAAACCAAACCAAAAACCCCAAATGAAACCAAAACAAAAACCAACAACAAAACTCCAAAACAAACAAACAAAAAAGAGTGTACAGAGGAAAAATTAAAGCTCCAAAAGAGGGGGCATGAGCCAGTGGCAGGCATATGCCTCTCCTTGCTAAGACCCCATACCAAATAAGGGCCAAAATTCTCATGCAAGCAGTGCTTGGCTGAAGGTTTAAATTAAGAGAATGTAGTCTGGCCATGCAGAACATCTGTGGCAGCATATGAAAAAATGTGATTTACCAAGCAGGAGAAATAGAAGACAAATTTTGTGCTGCAGATAAGGACAGACTGAAACAAAATACTGTCTGGGTGCAGAGATTAGAAGCTCTGAAAATCTGATATTATTAAAGGAAGATGTTGCATTTGGGAGTAACAGTCTCATTTGAACATTGATAATAAAAAAGCATTGGTTATAATAAATGGCAGGGAATACATCCATCCTCCTAATGATAACAAGACAGATGATTTTCCCAAAACTCATGCCACTTTTGGCTGTAACTGAGGAGGAACTGGGGATTGCTCCAGAGCATATGGACCAAGGATTTGCTCCAATGCACATCCTCTTGTGAACATGCCACAGGCTATGATTAAGTGTCTAAAAGCATTTGTGAACAGAAAAATGATATTTGTCTGATGTGGTTGTGTCCTACTGCTTCTGCTTTGAAAAAGGATTTGCAAACTAATCCCAGTGTTTCTAATGCTTCCCACTGTCTGCATGCAGCACATCCCTTACATTTCCATCTCTTTGGAGTCCTCCTTTGTTTAAAGGCAAATGTGTGGCAAATGTGAGGGTTTCCTTCCTTTTGTTTAATAGCATTTTTCATGGTACAGCAAAACACCTGGATTAATTTGAAAGCAGTCACAGAGAGACATTCCAAGGATCCCAGGCACAAAAGCCTCTATACCTGGAACAAACTAGAAAGTGGCTGTCCCTGCTCTGGGCTCACATCCCATCTGACAGGTCTCCTGCCTAGCATACAGTCCTGGATGTGAGAACAAAGCCTAGCCACTACTACAGGGCTGAGAAGGAAAAGAGAGGAAAAACAATAAATCAGCCAAATGAAACAGGAAAGCATTTTTTAATGCTTTTAGGAGCAGCACCGCAGAGCAAATACCATCTCTGAACTAAACCTCTCAGTCCTTCTGGAACTCAGAGCAGAACAGTGTGGCTGCCAAGCTACCAGGCCTCTCTCCAAGGCACTGCCAGGCTTTGGACACCTCAAGCCCTCTCAGCAGCTCAATTTTCCCTGGACAGGCTGATCCTCCAGCTGCCCTAGTGCTGTGCTCCAAGCTCACTTCCATATTGTACAGACTAAGCTTACCTCTAATTCTTCTTTGGAAGCTGCTCTGCATATTTCCACTGTCCTCTCTGAGTGCAAAACCTCTCCAAATCCTGCACCTGGCAAGGTATTGCTTCCCCTCCCTACCAAAGTTCATGAACTATGCTTCATACACTCCAGTCTTTTGGCATTTCCTATAGAAATTGGTCCCTTTGGACCTGTTTTTGTCAGCATTTGCCTCTGCGCTTCTCACCTGCTGAGCAGATACACACTACAGGTTTAACAAGCCCTGAGAAAGCAAGGACTGACCACTGACCATGTCCCCAGCTGTGCTGCTGAATGCCTTGGGCTTGAGGGGGTAGTCAGGGAATCATAGAATGGTTTGGGTTGGAAAGGTCCATTACAGACCATCTAGTTCCAACCCTTCTTCCATGGACACAAATGGCACCCACTAGATCAGGTTGCTCATGGTTCCATCCAACCTGGCCTTGAAGATTTTCAGGGATGCTAGATAAAGCAGGAAAGTGGCTGTTCAGCTTGCTGAGCTTTGCCATGGAAGGGAAATCCCTTGTTGCTGTCATACCCAGCCCCATGCTCTTCCTTAGGGTTTGCCACAGGCACAGGGCTGGGACAGTTGATGGGTTTCAGCCCTGGATTTATGAGGTTTTGCAGGGACTGGGAGACGAGGGGCCACTCCTGGCTGGCCCAGGTTGGAGTGAGTAATTGGGAAAGGCCTGTCTGCTGTAGCAGGTGAAGTGTGGCACCTGGGAAATGTGCCTGAGTATGAGGAGGTGGTTTTCCTGAGCAATGTGCCAACAGTGTGCCTCACAGCAAAGCCTGCAGACCCTGCTTTGCAGCACAGCAGGGAAGAACAGGAGAGGCTTGTGGTGAATCTGTTAAGAGCTGGGAAATACTGGTTTGTTTGCATTCAGTTAGCAAATTGTCAAGAAAAATTCTCTGAAGAAAGCAATTTTTTCCTGCTTTCTTGTCTTTCATTCCCCTGACTGCCTTTGCCTGTGTCCTGGGGACTGAGAAGCCCATTGGATATTGTTCAGGAGTATAAATTACTCTTACCCTCAAAAAGTGACTTTTTACAACTGTTTTTAGACCTGTACCTGCCAGAAACAAAGCCAGAGACATCTCTCAGCATTGGGTAAAAGAATCCCTTTCACATCTTGAAGGCAGTGTGGCTCCAGATAATACTACTTCAATAATGTAGAAAAATTGGGTCTCCAGAGACTGGGACATGCTTAAACAAGCTATATATGTGCAAGTGATCACAGACACAACCTACAGGCATAAAGATGGAAGGGAAACACCACTAAATATCTAAGCACAGATTTTGGGATTTCCCATTCAGACAATGAAAAGATAGTAAGAATTTTCCATCAGGCAGCCCAGAGGTTCTCTCTATTTGAAACCCCTTGCAGGATGCTACAAGAGGAAGCACTTTACAGGAACAAGGTATAATAGAGATATTTCACATGAAAAGGTCCATTGTAAAACTAACATCCCCAGTTTGGAAGTGGTAAGGAACTTTTTGAGAGTCCTCATAAATCTACATCTGCCTTCCAGCTCTCTTAAAAATATTGGTGTTGCACTGGAGGCAGACTAAGGCAAATTCAGAACCTAAAAGTTCAAGAAAGAAATTTGGAAGCAAATCTGGGTTTTTGTAATGACACCTCTTTATTGAATTGTACTGGTAACAGAATGGACAATCTATACCATAACCCATGTCCATGGTTGGCTGCTGGAGCACTGACAGGAGCTGTTCTTGTAGCCTGAGATCATTTGAGAAGATGACTATGCAAAGGAAGCACAGGTCCAAGGGCAGAGTCCTGAGGGCCCAGAGTCTTCAGGCACAGTTCCAGGTGCTGGCACAGAGCAGTTACCTGGGACAAATCAGGCTCTGCCATCTGCCACAGAGAGCTGCAGAGCTGAGCTGGAGGACAAGGGAGGAAGAGACCAGAATGATTTTCTTCTTCAGGCCCCAGGGTGCTTGCATAAGCTGCAGAAACCATTTGAAGTTTTTGGGGTTTTTTTTTCAGGTGTTTGAGAAGCATCAAAAGTATTTTTGAGGGTCACAGGAAAACCAAGAAAAAGCATTGGAAGAAGCTTGGAGTTACAGACCTCAGAAACAGCTCATCAAGGGGATGATACATTCATTAGGGCCCATGCCCCCTAGAAAGAGGATGACTGCACCCACTTGTCTCAGAACAAACGTTTCAGAGCAGCTGCAGATTTAGTCTTGTTCTCTGTTGCAAAGATGTACTTGCTGCTCTCACAGCCATCCTTTATAGATGAAACTCAGTTTCTACAGACATAATGATCTTTCTTTTGCTGAAAGGTCAGAACAGTTCCCAAGCACAGTGAGCTCTGCCAGAAAGATGACTTGCCTGCAACCCGAGGTATATCTGTGTGCAGGCTTCTGTTATTAAAAAGGAAAAGCAAAGCCCTAACAATGCTGTGATATGGTCAGACATTTCTGGTCAGAACCATCTGTTCTGATATGAGCACAGCAGCCTTGCTCAGAACAAGGTTACAGCTGGGTTTTGGGTTGGAGTAATTGCTCTGCAGCAGGAGGGTCTGTGGGCTGTGACATTCCTGCATCAGGTGCAGGGGCTGCATCACTTGTGCTAAATTAGGTTGTTCCTGATTGCCAACATGGGCCAAAATGCCTCCTCTAGTATGCTTGGTCCTCTATTAGGACAGCAGTGTCTGAGGGCTGTGCCCATATGTTTCTCTGCCATATGGGATTAGCTACACTGGTATAAAATAGCTTTATACCAGGCTAATGTCTTCCATTCTGCATTTTAAAGTAGTAAAAGCAATTAACTTCCATGCACAGGCAAGACTTGACTTTCTTTTCATGCTTGAAAGGTTTTATTCACAGCTATGAAGGCCAGACATTTTATCTTTTCTTTTTTCCTTGTTTAATGAAAGTCTGAGTCTCAGAGAACATCATCAGCTGCTATAGAACTGTTCTGTGCATGGGGACCTGAGAAACAGAAACGTTTCATGTTATGGATCAGCTAGGAATTATATGAGAGGAATTTTTTCCTCATTAAAACTGGTTTGTCTTGTCCCCACAGCTCCCAGTGGCTGGCAGTTGACTGTGCATGGCATTTTTTTATTCATGAGCTAATACCAGAAACTGCCTCTGAGCAAGATCTAACATTGGGTACAGCCTCAAGACACATCACAGTGTTCTTCCTCCCACTCCCATTTTCCCGGTGTAGCCATCACTCATGCACCCAGACTTGCAGCCAGAACTAAGACAGACACAAATCTGGTTAGAGTAAATCCAGCTGAGGGCTAGACCTAGTGGAGGAATTGAGGCTGGCCAGCTGCAGCTGGTGAGGTTGTGGTATTTTTTGTCACTAACAATTGTTATGCCCAACAGTTTGGATCAATTCCCTCCCCTTCCCTTTTGATATTTGAGAATCTGCAGTCTGCAATGTCTACATTGGCTGTCACACCTTTGCTTTGAGACCTCATCAGGCTGAAAGAATCAGATTCCAGTCTTTTTGACTGACTGGACTTCAACTACATTTCTGCTTTTTTGAGACAAGAAAAATGTGTTTTCTTCTGCTGTACTGCTGGAGCTGCCAGCATTGCATGGAGGCGAGCATGACAGAGGGCACATGGTCCCATGTGGTGCAAGGTGGAGTTGAAATCACTCAACCACAGAATCAGAGAAGTACAGAATGGGAAAGGTTGGAAGGGAGCACAGATGGATCATCTGGTCCCACCTCCCTGCTCAGGCAAGGTCATCCCAGGGCACATGGCACAGCATTGTGTCCAGATGGTTCTTGAATATTTCCAGGGAGGGAGACCCCACACCCTCTCTGTGCAGCCTGTCCCAGTGCTCAGACCAGTAAAGTTCTTCCTCATATTCATGTCAAACTTCCTGTGAATCAGTTTCTGCCCACTGCCTCTTGTCCTATTGCTCCTAGGAGAGCCTGGCTCTCTCTAGAAGAGCCAACCCTCTTGGCATCCTCCCTTCAGATAAATGACGACAAGTAGGAGCAGCCAGCAGTGGAAAGGGAAAGTCAGAGGGAACAGCAAGAAGAAAATGTCCAGAAGACTTGGCTAGGGAAGGAGTGATCCCAGAGTGGGTGGCTTTAGAGAAGGCCAGTAGGATGGAGAGGCCTCTCTGTCCCACAGCCAGCCCTGGGATGGGTGGAGAAAACTGGAAAGCCTCAGCTCTTTTGAGGCAACAAAGTCAATTCACTGCTTGTCCTCTCCAGTGAGGGACTGCTGTGTTGGAGCCAAAACTTTGTGTGAAGGAGCCTTAGGAGCGGGACTGGGAAAGGGCAGGCTGAAGGCAGCGCAGGTATTTTTGATCTGGTAACTTTCAAAGGCTGTTGATTAGCTGCTGATATGGTGAGAGTTTACACAGTGAGCCCAGGATACTGTCATGTGTGAATGGGTTCACAAGTTTCCCAAAATAAAGTAGAATTAAGGGACAAATATAGAAGATCAGCTATTTCAGACACTGTTAAACCTTGCTCTGTGTTTATGTGTGGAGTCAATGGAGTTGTTTGTACTCAGACCAGATTTGAAATGATCTACCAAGTCTAAACTGGCCAGCATAAGTAGAAATTCTGACAGCTCCTTAAGGAAATTTAACCACACAATGATACCATAAAATCATAGAAGTCCATTCAAAAGGGATGACTGCTGTAGACCAACAACAGGAAGAACATAGCACTTAAAAATATGCTGTCAGTCTCTCACAGAACTAGCCAGCAAAACTTTATAAAAGCCTGCTAATGTATAAGATGAAAGGAGACAGAAGAAAGTTCAGACTACAGTGGACATGTTAAATATAGAGGGTTGGAAAAAAGAGATGTTCCTAGACCACACTAGGTAGCTAAGCAACTAACCTACAAAATGCCAAGCTCAATTCCCCCAAATTCCTCCAAGAACTGAAATGAACTCTTATAGCTAATACAAATCCTGAGTCACTGAGCAAAATCTCTGATAAAAAGAAGAGATGGAAAGAGAAAATAGCCATTAGCAAACCTTGCATAAGGAACTCAAATCTATACCCTATAATGAATCAGGGAAGGAGGAAAATCCATTCAAGGATACAGAGATGAACTCTAAAACAAATTGTGTCAAAGCCCAAGTGAATAAACTTTCAATTCATATAACCATGCTCCAGAGAAGACAGGAAAAGGACTACAATAACCCTTTTGGAAAAGCAGATCATTACCTCAGGAGATTACTTAAAACAGTCTGTTTGTTTTGTTGTAAGAAAATAGAAAAACAGTTATGAGAAAATGGCAGGTCTTAGCACATTTTTAGCATAATTGCCTTGCCAGAGCTCCTCTTCCTCAGAGCAGGCACTGACTGCAGTTCACTATTTCTCAGCATGTCCCAGCACACACAAACTGTGTGTGAATCCAGCTGTTTCCCCCAAGAAGTGGGAAGAGCAGGACACAAGAGCAAGGCTGACTTAACATTTTCAAGGCTAAAATTTGGCACTGTCAGCTAGAGCACTGACAGCATCTCCTGTGCTGACTAAATGTGAGACGGGCTGGAAATTTTTTCTTTAAAGATGCTGCTCTAGGCAGGTTTAAGCTATTACTTGCCATGCCATTGCACAGCTCTGCAGGAGGTTTTTGCAGGCAAACCAAGCTCATTTAAGGAGTGCATTTCACTACAGAGCCAGAGGAAAATTCTTGCCTCAACTTGAAGCAAGTAAAATATTACATTCCTTGAGACCAGCAAATGTTCCATTACAGCTAAAGAGATACTTAAAATGTGGCATTTTACTCAAAAGTACAGACACAGTGAAGGTGCAATTTCTAAAGCAAAGCTCTGTAATTTCTCATGTATGTGATGACAACTTTGTGTTTACTTAACATTTTATGAAAAAGCCAAATTCCAGATGTATGAATACTTTGGCCAAACCACAAAAGCACAAAGGAGGTCAAAGATGCATCATTAACTGCATTACATATTCAGGCATAAACCCCTGAATTTAATATTTCGTGAACAGTTAGCAATATATTTTATGAGGATCTGTAAAATACCTTCACTTCTATCCTGGTGCCAGTAATGAATTTGTTAGCAAACTGTGTCTTATAATTTTGGTTAATGTAAATAAGGACATAGATATGCTGGAAGTCAGGAAAATAATAGGCTCAGATTTATAGCTACTGCCAACTGGTGTAGCTCTGATGGTTTGCTTCCACTGTTGACATTCAGCTCACAGAATGACACCCATATTTAGGCATCTACAGGTATGCATCAGATTTCCATTTCAACCTGTGGAAGTGTAATTTCCCTCTCAGCTGACAGATGGCTAGAATGATGCATTGAACTCCACTCACCAATGGAGCAGAGTTCCACTAATGTACCCCTGGATGCCTAAATCAAGTTATCCTCACAGACCCCACCTGAGGGTCTGATCCACACTATGAGGAACACAAAACCAATCCTGGTGGGACAGATCTGTGCCTACTGCCCTCTCATTGTCATGGCCAGTGCCTCACTTTGAAAAGAAATGGACATAACTCCTCCCAGTATAGGAAGGTGTTGTCCCTCTCTCTGGATCACAAATTTCCATCTCCCATCCTGTTCTCTTTCTCCAGATATTCCTATCAATTACTTAAACAGCCTCTCCTGCCAACTGTCACAGTCTTCTAGGTTTAGCATTATTTTTATCTCTTCTTTGCAGAGTTTATTGAATGCTGAGTGCCTGGAAAGATGCTTTTTCTAAAAATGACTCAGTGAGCAAGGTAAATCAGACTTTTTGCTGGAGCTGGTCAAGTATTAAATAAAAACTCCCATGTAATTTGAAATCTCATGTTCAGTGATTACAATCAGCTGCTTGACATGGCATTACTAAAGTGCTGCCAAAGTGACTTTCTGCCTCTTTGCAGTAACCTGAAGAGAGATATTTTCTTCTTCCACAGAAATGCAGCACTTACTAAAGGTTTATACTGCTCTGAGTTTCATTTTTCTCACTTTGCTTATTTATCTTCTTGCCCTCAACTGCCCTGATGCTCCTTGAAAGTACCTGTTAGATTCATCCCTTTCTTTTACAGGTTATTCCCCTTCTAAGTGGTTTTTGAAGATGAGTCTTTTCCTCTAAAGGAGTGGGGTTTGTGCCACTTTTTCTCTTTTGATGGCAAAATGACAACTTTGCTCCCAGGTTCCTGGTCTGTTCTCACTCCCTGTGTGCTCAGTGAGCAGGATTACTGCTACTTCTTATCACCATCAAAGCTGCTTTTCTAGCTGTGATGGGCATGAACTTGAGTAAGCAACAGAGGGGACAGGCAAGCAGAGGTAGTTACCAGCAGGGCACCTGCTCTTTCAATTAAAGTCACCTTTCCTTCAGACTTCTGGGTTGGCTAGAACAAAGAAGGGAAAGACCTGTGCAGTAAAGCTCTATTTTTAATCTCAGAGTACAGTGTAGTTCTACAACAAAATATGTGAGGACAGATTTTTTGGGGAAAAAAATACAAAAGATTCACACTTTTTTCCATTTCTAAATTTTTTTTCCATTTCAACCCTAATGGCTCTAAACAGAAATAAGGTACAGGTCCCCAACTGCTGTATCCTCTGTTACTGCTGATGCACAAATCCATGTCATGTAAGGAAGTATCCAGATACTTGCTCAGACTGTACAGTTGCTAGAGAAGAAGACTCTTCAAAACCTGTCATGTGAAATATTTGTCAGACTGGTGGCATTATTAAGATGAAATTATTTGCATTTTACCTAAGGAATCTGCACAAGCTGGACCTGAGACCAAAATGTTTTGATTCAGGCAGAAAACAATCCCAATATTAGATGGCAGGGGTTGGTTTTGGAACACATTTATTTAAAGGGAAAAAGTGGGAGGAACTACTAAACTAACAGTACTGGCAAACAAGGAAGTCCCTGAAAAAATCTTTTGAGGCATGGGGCTTTAGGCTGACAGAAGTTCAGCTGCAAACATAATATCTCATTTCCACTAAAGTATTATGCATTTAAGATTTTTGGCTCATCCAAGGTCCACTGAAGCCAGTAAAAACACTCCCATCTTTTTCCATGTGTTTTAGGTCAGGAACTTTCTGAGGAAGATGTGTAACAATCCAGCTCATCGAAAGCAACAGACAAGTTTTCAGCTTTGCAGAAAATCTACCTAAGGGGGAAAAACAGGCAAAAAAGTAGACAATTTTGTGGGGTTTTTTTGGTAACAATATCTGACTGTGGATTAGTTGTTTTTCCCACTTAATAGTATTGGTCCCTTGTTCCCTTACCTTGTCACTGTGTATAATAGCCATTTGTTGTCTCTCGTCTCACTGTGAGCTCTTTTGGAGCAAGAACTGTCTTTCTATTCTGATTTTGTATGGCTCCTGGCCTAAGGGTTCCTGTCCAAGATGCTACTGCAACATAAAAAAACAATCAATAAATAATGACAATATGTCTTGTAAAGACAGCAAGCAAAAGTGCCAGACTTTGCACAAGTTTTGGCTGGGTTGAACATCCCCACAGTCCTCTTCTGTGCCCTTCTGGGCTGCACAGTGCCAAAGGACTCCATGACTTTGTCCCAGCCCTTGCTAAAATGCTGGTGGGAAGTGCTGAGGCTTTTTGTCTACTCTTAATGACAAGGGTAGAGCCAAAGGGACTCAGCGTGTTTCAAAAGATACTCAGTCCCTTGCAGGATGTGGCCCTGATGCATTGCAACTGTATCATAATCGAGGATGAAATCTGTTACCAAGGCATGGATACTAAATTGTCCCTGTAGTAAGAAAAATGGGAAATTATACATACCACGGCATGAAGCAGTTCATTTTGGAAGGGCTTGTTCTGACAGCTTGCATTTCTTCTGAATGCTTTGCACAGATTTTGTGGACACTGAAAACAACTGTCCTTCTGGCACGATCTGGAGCTAATTCATCAAAAAGTAACAAGTTTTCCATTACTGGCTCCCTGTCTTCTTTCCCTAGGCATTCTGCCATTCTAGTTAGATATCCTGGCATCTTGTGCTGGAGGATCCAGCAGGTCTCTTCCCAAGAGCTGTCCGTAGGTTCCCACTCCTTGCTCTCCAGCTTACTGTTGCCTGGACAACATGTTACAGCCCTCAGTGCAGGCATCAACATCCACATCCACAGACAAATGAGACTGTGCCACCAAGATCATCTTCTGTGGCTGTAACAGCAGAGGCCCCAAACTGCTAATTAAAAATAGATCAGAAGAGAGAGAAGCCAGCAGGCTTCGAGCCTCATGTGAAATGTATGAAATGAAGACTTTGGATGACATCAGGAAGCGCTGACTAAGTGATCCAGTCCCCGGGACTCTCACTAATACGACATCCACAGCCTAGAGATGAGACTGACTGTTAGGACTAATTAAGCTGACTCGCCGCAAAACGGCCACGAGATCAAAAATTCCAGGTAAGGTCGATAACTGAAGCCCGGCAAATCTTTGTGGAGGAGATGCCCTTACAGAGGGCAATTGAGGGCCGCGTTGAAAGCGAAACGCCGCCTGAGAGCAAGGAGAAATGCCCTCAGAAGCGTGAGGGGATGTGGAGAACCGCNGCGGGCCCGGCTCATCCACGGTCCGGGCCGACCCGGGATGGCGGCAGGGAACGGGAGCGACAGGGAACAGGAGGGATAGGGACCCCCGGGCCTGCAGGGACCCCAGACGGTGCCGGGACCTCCGACAGTGCAGGGACCCCCGGGGCCTGCAGGGACTCCCGGGCCTGCAGGGACTGCCGGCCATGCAGGGACCCCACTTGCCCCTTAACCCATACCTATGGCCACCGAAAGCACTTCCCTGTCCAGTTTTTCTACATCCCCATTTAAATATCCAAACATGTAACGAAAGCAGATGTTTCCGTTCTAGTTTGATTTTTCTCTTTATTTAAAGATAGGATTCAATGAGTCAGGTCCATTTTTGATTCTCACTCATCTCACTTTCAGCCCCTCAACACCCAATCCCAGCAATGCCCGAGGGCATTGATTTGAAAACATGTATTTCACTGCTTTAGTGTTAGCTGTAGAAATCACTGTGGTTATGAAATACTTTTCAATGTAAGCAACACTGTCCTTTTAGAGGCAAGCAGCAGTGCTGAAACAGTGAAAATGGTTTCCCTAATTAAAGGTAGAAATGAGGAGAGGCAAGCAACAAGCAAGGATTGCAGGCTAACAGCACTAGGTATAAAGTGTGTCAAAAGAGAGGGTAGTTTAAAATGAGTATTGATGCATAAACTACAAGGTGTCCTTGAACCTCAGAGCTGTAAGAGGCAGTGGAAAGAGCAAAACCCCACTCAGAAAATGCTTGGATTTGTCTTTGTATTACAGAGACTCCATGATACTTTCTCAGGGATGAGAAAGGAATGGGAATCGTCATGTCTAGGGAAGAGGGATGCTCAGAAGAGAAAACACTGTTCTCGATGTTGCTCTATGTACAGAATATTTCTTTCATAACTACAGGTAAATCACTCAGAGCTCCAGCCACAGAAAAAAAACCAAAAAAAAAAACCAAAAAACCACCAAACTCTGAGGTCTTTGTGCTTTGATTTTCTAACTGCAAAAAGAGACAAACAATGCAATTTGCCTGCTGGAAGCAGAAAAATGTTGACAGATAACACAGGGGCAGGGGCCATACCTGCAAAGGAAGTCCACAAAATAGGTTTATCACCAGGGGGTTGATTTATCTGTCATCAGTCAGATAAGTAAAAGTGTTCTCAGTCTGACAAAATCCATCTTGTTCAGCAGGTGAGTGCTAACAGACAGGCAGGTCTTTAGTTTTCCTGGATGGCACCAAAATCTCAGGTTTTCCTTACTGAAAAGACTAAATTTCACTCTAGAAGCTGCTTGTCACCTGTGACCAGCTGTGTCCACCACAGCACTCTCAGCAGTGAAAATGAAAAATACCCTGACACAAAGACAGAAATCCACTCAAATCCAAATATCTTTTTCTTCCTGTAATCAGAGCAGTTCTTTTTCTCAGGAGAGTGGCAGTTGGATCTGGTTTTACCACCAAGTTCCTATTGCTTCTGCAAAACAGCCAGAGAATATTTTGGATGGAGTTGTCACCAATAACCCTGGGAATAAGCTCTCATATTTACAAGTCAGGAGCAAACTTCCTATGTAAAAACCCTGTGGGGTCGAAGGATGCCAACCTCTGCCATATGAGGAAGACAGCAAGTTTTTTCCACTATGAAACACTGGAAATATTTTTTTCTCCCACACCACGGCTTCACTTGCTTGCTGCAGCTCACTACTTCCTATATCTTAGCAAACTAATGTAAAAATCAAACCAACATTGCTTAAATTTTGTACTGAAAATCACCTGAGTACCTTTGGGAGGGTTGAGGCCCTAAGCATCAACTGAGAAGTTCAACATCATTAATTGTCTCAGTTTACCCCTTGTGCACAGAGCAGGAGAGAAAGGAAAACCACCTTGACTACATCCCACCCATGAGAATGGAGAGTCTCAGTGGATGCAGGGATTTAAAGAGGGGTTTGAGTACAAGCAACTGGCAGCAAACACAAGTCAAGTTGTTTAAGGA
The DNA here is from genome assembly GCA_013389925.1 of Aegithalos caudatus. Lineage (NCBI taxonomy): Eukaryota > Metazoa > Chordata > Aves > Passeriformes > Aegithalidae > Aegithalos > Aegithalos caudatus. The sequence goes on along the minus strand of WEIU01000098.1, from coordinate 931,742 downwards.
AATAAAAAAGTGGGATGTGCTAAAAGCCAACCATTGTCTCCTCCTGGAGAGCTGCCCACTCTGCAGGCACTTACTGCTTCTGTCAGCTTTTGGGCTGAATTTAATATTTACACAGCTCTGGAGATGACCCTATCTGGATTTGTGTGACAAACTGCATGAATATAAAAACCTCCTTCTCCAAAGGCACCTGGTTGGAGCTCTATTTTCCTTGCCAAAACATCATCTTCTGCCTAATCTAAAGGAACCTGGCCCACTGATGCAGCCCAACATTCTTTGGAGCATCATCAGAGATTTTGAGACCTACATTAGCTGAGTATCTGGCAAGCTTCCAGTACCCCTAAATATTTTCTAAGCACTCAGCTCCCTGAGGGAAGAGATTTAAGAAGAAATTGGCATGCAGTAAAACTGCTTGTATTTGTTCTGCCACTGTCAGAGAAATGGCTGTGGGCTTCTTTTGGAAAGCTGCAGGTTTCCACTAAGATTTTGACATTTGTGCTGTTTTGTTTGTAGCTGACAGGGCCCAAAATGATGAAAAATCAATTCACCTGGTCCCCAACTGGCTGCTGTGGAGGGTTAGCATCTCTGTACACTGCTATTTTATCCTTGCCTCATGGCAGTCTGTGCTCTTGGGAACTGAAATCCCTGCCCAATCCCTCCCTCCTTTTCTGCAGTGTATTCTGTACAGCACAGCTCATCCCCACTGCCGTGAAAATGAGATCTTCTGGCATCCTTCTTTTTGGTATAATGGGCTGGGAATTTGCAGAAGGTTCTTTAGTTGAAGTCTTACAACACTGGTAAAACTGCCTGGTTCTGCAGCAGATATCCAGATGGGGTCATGGAGACTGTGGTAAAAATCCCACGGAGGGGAAAGATGGCCAGAAGGGCAAGTACCTCCAGGGTAAGCAGCCCCAGACCCAAGAGAGGTAAGAGATTGGTTAGTTCCATTTTTCTGCCCTCTCTTTTGATCCATGCCCACCACTACTTCTGCCAAGGAGGATGAAGCACTGCTGAAAATGCTGTGGTTCATTGTCCTGCCCTGCACATGGCATCTCCAGAAAGGCAGAAACTGCAGGTTCTCTTACACTGGATCTGCAGTTATGGAATTTTCCTACATTTTTTGGAGCAGCTGAAGCTCAGTAACACCACAGTGCAAACAGCCCAACCCAGACTTGTTCCTGCATCAATTCCCCTCTCATGGATGCTCCTCCCAGTTTTGGCACTGCTGTCATAGGACATAAGTCCATAGGACTCACCCAATGACCCAGCCTGTCTCTGTGGGGAAGATTTTAGCCCAGTGGTTACAGGCACATCACCCAGCCCCAAAGAAGTGCAGGTGCACTTTAAACAATTCACTAGTGGAGAAAAAAATGTGGAGTTAGATGCTGGCATCATTGGGAATTCTTGACACACATTGAACAGGCAAACAGAAGTAAAACAAATAGAGACAGAATACATGTGAGGCTGTCTTGAAAACAACTCCTATGACTCAAAATGACACCCTATCAGGCCATGTTTGCTCTGAGGTTACCAGCACAAAGCCAAAAACTAAGATGTTACTGTGGCTGAATGATAAAACACAGAAAAGCTAAAAAAAAAAAAAAAAAAAAAAAAAAAAAAAAAAATCAGATTTTTAAATTTCTACCACATCTTTACATTTTCTAACATCTATAGAGGGATTCCTGCTGAGGCAGATGCAAGTATCTCCTGCTGCACAAATGTAACACAGAGAAGAATTGGATTTTCCAAGGCTGTGCAAAAGTGCTGCCCAAGTGCCATGGTCAACGGTCCTTACAGGCTTGTACCTCACTATAAAATGTGGCAGCCTTGTCAAGTATCTTATCTTTTCCCCAAAAGATTTTGCTCTAACCATTTAGGATTGATTCTCTAACACCTAAAGAATAAAAATTGACCCTCCTCTTCAGAAGGGTCAATGCAAAACATGTTCCGGGGCTATTTAAGTCACCATTGTTGGGATTTTGTGTTGGGAAAATTCTTACAGATATTCCTCCATCCCCCATTCTGCTTCCTGTACAGGGCATGACTGGAAAGAGTATATTCTAGTTTCTCAATGTGGGTTTTAGGTTTAACACTGAATTACAAGAAGGTAAAACTGCAAAACAGCCCACACCTCTGTTCATTGACTGATAATAGAAACAAAGAAAGAGAAATATTATGAGCAAACCTTTTTCACGAAGTGCTTGTGTAACTTGTTTTGAAAACTGTTTTGTATGTTTCCATGCATGTTCAAGATTTATGCTGCCACAGTTTGGCTGTGTTAATCTTTAACTAGCCTACACAGCACATGGGCTGATCAGACAGGCAACTCTTGGAGGGAAGAAGACAGAAAATACAGCCATAAGGAAGGAAAAATGTGTAGGAGTTCAGTTTACAAACCAGTGAAACCAACCCATGGGCTATAAATCAGGATGAAGTTAACGTGTCTTACTTCAAGAAGACCCCATGCATTGAAAAAATGAAGTCTGACTGAATTAATGAGACTGATTCAAACATAATGGAAAAGATATTTGGTGCTGGTGTGACAGCAGAGCATCGCCAGGAGCAGCCTTTGTTAGATTTGTTTTATTGCAGACATGCTGGTTTGATTCTTGGCATCACTGAGCCAGGGATGTTCACACTAGGAAGCTGAACCCAAATCATCTTACATTTCTGGAGCTGTCTAAAGCTGGATACTTGGAGCCACCTCTGAAATAAAGCAGCTGGTTTTTGTTTTTGCTTTTATAGAAAGTAGAGAGAGTGTGCTGCGCTGAGCCCCATGCATGGGTGTACTAGCTTGGCATTCATGGCAATTTTCAACCATCAGGAGAAAGTGATACCTAATATTGTGTGGGCATGGCAGCTCAGAGGGGTCCTGGTGATCACAAGCTCCCTGTGGCATTCTGGATGAGCATTATAGGCTTTCAAGGAGGACAGCATGAAAATACATGTAACATTCAGACTGCTCAGAGATCACTCATTATTGTGGGAAGGATACTGCCCTACCATCAGAAGATTGTCAAGACTCAGTGACTGCCAAATTCTGGCACTGTGTCATCCCTCTGGACACTATTTTATTATATCTCTATAAAGAGATGCTAAGAGACAGAAAAGTAAGGTCTGCCCTACATTCAAAAGAGAGCTTGTAATTCAAGCAACATATAGCAAGTCCTCAATACCAAATGGAATTTGTGAGCTGTACAGATGGGTTTCTCAGACACTACCAGGCTGGTTCATTTGTGTACCACATCTGTCAATAATGATGTGCTGTTGCTGTTGAACAGCACACACAGCGTAGGGTAAGTTCCAGAACTGTGGGGCAGGAGGTTGCAAAGCCAACATGCTGGGCCTGCTGCCCTGACTTGGAGAGTATGCACAGAATTAGGACAATGTGGGGTAAATGAAATTAGATTTTCATCCCTTCATCACCAAACCTGACCTCCAGGGACTCCTTATCTTTGCACGGGAGCAGCAGGCTTTGCCTCTACAGGGACTGCTGCCTGCTTCTGCTCTTGGACCCTAGCTGAGGGGGTCACAGAGACTCCTAACACCCAGGAGCTTGCTCTATCTAGGCTTGCTTAGCCATATCTCTGCTGCCACATGTGTATCCAGTTCTCCTTTAGACACCAGAGTGAGTGGTCACATCTCCAGGAGCTCAGAGAAGATATTGCTACAAGAGCTGTAATATCAGAAGCTGCAGGACTTCAAGCACTCTAGAAAACTCAAAACTTTTCTGGGGACTTTTCCTGATCCAAACTTGTTTGGATAAGCTCAGCATCTTTGGCTGCAGCACCATTCAAGGTTATATATTTCAAGCAAATATCTGGTTTTCATTCAAAAATGGAGTGCTAATGACCCTGAACACAGGCTTTAAAACATTGTGAACTGGGATGTTTTCAGAGCTCTCATACCATTTCAAGTGAGAATCATTTTAAGGCTCCCCTGAACACAAAGGTTTGGCAGACATAAGGAAGTGGGCTTTGCTTCTGTGTCATCATATGTGAAATAGCAGGGTGAAGTTTATTGAAACAAATACAGATACAGCACTTGGATACTGCTGACTTTTTTTCTAAATGTCCTCTTTCATTTTACACTATTATTAGGTACTGCCTCTGCCAATTTTCTCTTACTGTGATCCTTTGTCCTTAAGGCAGATCAATTTTCATTCTATTGAATACCTGGAGAAAGGGGAAAAGGTTTTATACAATGTCCTTTGTTCCTTTTTTTCTTTTCTTTCTAAGTTTTATGAATTTCTCCACATCAAAAATACAGTGGTAATTTGTCTGTCTTTGTGATTGAAATTACACAATGTTAAGAGCTGTATATTCACTTAAATTTTAGTTTTCAAATAAGCAGTTTCTTCAAGTGACAAGAGTTTAGATGTAGCTTTGTCCTTACTGTATATCTGATGTTCCAGTCCCCAAAGAGTGTTGAATTAATAGGCCTTGTTCCTTATATAATGAAAGCCAGAAGAAAATAAATACCTGTAAAGATGTTTACGATTTGATATTCTGAGCTTTCTGAATCTCCGAGTTTTTAAAATTCCCAGTGAATTCAATGGAAATTGCAAGTGTAATAAACCAGATCATTAATGACTAGGGATGAGTTTATGGCTATTAAATAAATTTGCTTTTGGCTGATGATAAAATTAATGGGGTTTTGGATGTATTAATAAAGAGATTAAAAACTTACTTGAAAAGATGATTTCTAATGCTTTGAAACTGCATTTCTATCTTATTCCTAAAATGTCTTTGGCCTATAAGCACTACAGGCAAGTAAATATTGTATAATTGCATTTACATTCCAGATTAATTTTAAAGGTCTACAAGGATGAACTTGATGATGAAGACAGAAAGTTGGGACAATGATCACTTTTCAGTTCTCCTGTCAACCACTTTTGATGAATCTCCTCACATAAATACCAGCACTTCCCGCACTGTCTGTGTTTTAGGAGGAAAATCAGCAGGTGGCTCGGAGAGCTGTGTAATGGGGATGCCAAGGGCCACAGGTACTTAGGTACATATTGAAAACAGGCAGCTGACCACCTTACTCTACCCCCAAGATGTTCCTTTGTCCAAATGACACATGAGGGTGCAGGGGGTCACATTTTCTTTGTCTCAGGGGAGCGCTGCTGCCCCTCCTTGTCCTGGCTGTCCCTGACACGTGTGGGGACAGTGGCTCATTGTGGTGACCGTGCAGAGAAGTGACAACCCCGCTAACCCTGCGGGGTGCTGGCTGCAGGGGGCGGCTGCCTGGCCGGACACAACTCACTCCAAGTTTCCCAGCTCCTCTGATCCACTGCACTTCTCCTGAGGCTGAGGTGCCGGGCTGAGGAGCCGTGCAGACAGTGGTAATGAATCAGTTCGGATGATAATGAACCATGGAGTGTATCTGACACTGCAAGGTAGAGCAGTTAAACCCTGAGGTAGTACAATTTTACTTGTCTCCAGAAACATCAGCACATCTGACACGAGCAAGGAGCAAAGCCACTGAATAAGAAAATGCCATCCTAACATCCCTTTTTCAGGGTAAAACTGCCCTTTATCTCACCCAAACAAAAGCGTGTGTGGTGCTTTTCACAGTCCCCAAATGAGCATAATAGCTGCTGGCAGTGAATCTACTTTCATCATTATCAAGGGCCTTGTGATTACGTTTGTTATTGGTTCCTGTTGAGATTGTTACAGTGAAAACCATTTGTGAAAAATTAAAATGAATAAAAGCTTTAAAATCTAGTGTCATGTTTCACTGTTGTCTTCTAAGGAGTGAAATTAAACTACCTATGTAGGGGAGAAAGCCAAGAGCCCTTGTAAGCAGGAACATCTATTTGCATGGAGTGTTTACATCTAACAAATGTGCTTTATCCTTGATAATTTACCCTGTTTGGGTCCAGGAGAGCTCAGACATTATTTAAGCATGGAGTGAAGAACAAAGGCTTCCACTGTGCTGTATTGAAGTGTGTGCACAGGTACAAGCCTGCCTGCAGAGTATACTCACCCTCTGGCAGGCTTTGGCACAGGCTAGAAAAGTGCCAGCTGAACTAGAAAAAAAATGATAGGAATATCATTAGGTGGGGATTAGTTGTCTGGACCAGCTTTCCTGACTTTGGCCTTAAGTAGTGTGAGCTGGTATGGAGGTAAGTGAAATGAAGGATGAGCCTTGATCAGAGCAGCTCCAACCTGCATCCTTAAGCCTGGAAAAGAATGTCTTGGAAGATGCAGTGCCACTGAAATTCATGGCAGTGCTAAAATTCCACAAGGGAGCACTGAAATCAAGGTCTTTACATTTACTTCTTGTTCATGATAAATGAGAAAATGGCTTATGGGATGACAGGAAATTTAAAGAGGGTCTTTCTAGAAGCAAACTAGAGGAGGTCGCAAAGTTAGAGAGATATTATTTTTATTTCTTCTAATTTTGACATCACTTATCTCATGGAGGATGATGCCAGTTACATGTTCTTTTTCCTTGAACCCTTGTATTACCAGTTCTAGCAGTGTTAGAAGGTTCTCCTGTGCTAAGCACACATCTGAGGTATTTTTGAGGAGCCCTCTCTCACAGTGCCTACAGTTTTACATCTCCATTTTCTCCCGCCTCCCTGGCTTGGCTCTAAGTTACTCAGGACAGCAGAGCCTGATCAAAGAAGGCAAGGTGGATGAGATGGCACCTGATAAGGCTGGAGTGGTGCTGACTGGCTAGAAAAAGCATTCAGAAGATGCATTTGGGGTGATTTTTAGGTCAGCCTTTTGTTGATGGAGTTTTCTGCCTGAGGGCACAGTTCCACAGCTCTGGCAGTGCCAGCAGGAAGTCTGAGGCCCTGCTCTGAGTGCAGGATGTGCACAGTGAGGTTCCATACCACCACAAGCCTATCTAATCTGTGTCTAACCTCTCCAGAAGGAGGTTAGCTGCTGGCTGGTTCTGTAATGAGTGTCAGCTTTGGTTATGCATCATAATGTGTGCAGTGGTCATCATACCTTCTTCTGCTCTGTAGTTTCTATTCCTCTCTCCACATCCTGGTACTGGGGAGAATTCGTTTTATCTGCCTTGATGGGAAGTTGGCAGTCTTGGTACGTGGTGACTGATACATCAGTTTATTTGTCTGATGTATTGTCATTGTATTGTCATGATGTTTAAATAATAAACATCATGATGTTTAAATAAAGGACATCATGATCATAACTGTAAAAAATACAAAGCCAGCTACATAAGAGGGGCCATTTCCTAGTAAATCCAGCCCTCATTTGTGCTTATAGTTCAAAGATTTCTTCAGACAAGTCTCAAGACAGAAGTTATCAGTAGATAAAAGGCAGCTTATCTGGAGATTTAATTGCAGATAACGAAGTATGGGTAAAGTGAGTATTTTGCTACACTAAATCCAGTTAATATCTAGGAGAGATACCTCCAGCAGAACATGGCAAACAGTATGAAGAATTGTGAAACTTCAGCTTTACCAGAACTTTAGTCAACAGTGGCCAAAATGAAGAAAAAGTAAGTAAGAAAAAAAAAAAAAAAGGCACGGCCAAGTCAGGTGACAGAGGGATGACTCTACAGAACTACAGATCAAAAGAAGGCAGCATAAATATATACCATTAACATCACTTTCTGGAACAGGCAGGATGGTGCAGGGCTCTGCTGGTAGCTGTGAGAGCTGGTGGTAGCCCTTGTACTCTGTTCTACTGGGTGTGAGCACTTCTCCTGGCATTTAGACAGAGTAAACTGGTCTATACTGGGTTTTGCAGCAGAGTGATTTTTAGTATTATTACTGAAAAACATCAGTATTGGCTAGCACCAAATCTGGTGCCCTCTTCCTACAGGTCACTACAAATTGATAGGGCACAGCAATTAACCCAAATTGCTTCCAAGAGAAATCAGGCATGCATTAGAAAAAGGGAATCTGAGTTTCAGTCAACTGATTGGGAAATGGGGCACACGGGGATTACAGGTGTTGCCAAAACTGCTCTGAAGGCTGAGTTGGCTTCTGATTAGCCCAGAAGCTGTATCTGTGAGCCCTACATAAGTGAAGAACACCACATCGTGTTTCCCAGTGAACTATAATGGTTTTTTTAATGTAGAGAGAAAATTCCTTTCCTGACAATTGCTACAGAAGAATGGGTAGTTTTTGGCCTTTTTCTCTCTGTTGCTTTTATGCAAGAACTAGCTTCAACTCTAATTTTTCCTTGAATAGATTTTGTGAGGCTGCAGGCTGACCCAAAAGCCCTCAGCCAGCAGAAGAAAAATGCTAGTGCCAACAGCTCTGCAATAGCCTGCGGCAGCTCAGCAGTGCACTGAGCAGCCAGAGTTATCAGAAGAGCAGTTTGGGAGCCCATGGCTGCTTATCTCCACTGCCTAATTGGCAGAAAACTCTGTAATTGCTACAAGTCAACAACACCAAGAGTTCAACACAGAAATCAAACAGGGGGCCAAATTAAATGGACTGTTCATAGCAGGTACATGCTTCTAGGAGAGCCAGGGGCTGTGCATCTCACAGCAAGTGAGCAGCAAAGCAAGTCCCTAACAACACATGCACAGAACCTCCAGCAGGAAAGGGACTGACCTCAGTGAAAATGATGATGAGCAGGGAGTTTGGCAGGTATTGAGCTCATGGCACAGAAAGCAAGCCTTACATAGTTGAGTTAAGAAGTGAGAAGCCTTTGCCTTCTTGTGTAAAAGATTTATGGACACACCTATCCCATGAGAACAGGCATGAACAGAACTCCTTCCTGCTTAAAGAGAAATGTGCCTCTCCAGCTCTGCTGTATTTCCATGTGCAGGGACCAGGTTTTTAACTAACCTCAGGTAAACCTTGAGAAATGGCACTCAGTGAAATGCACAGGAAACATCCAGGGTTTATTTCTTTTGATTCGTGTAAACCATCTAAATGGCCTTCTGCCCAGACTCTCACACGTCCCCTGTGCTGCATCATCTTGTCTCCCACTTCTCTGCAGACTTACAGGAGAGCAGCCAAAACATGAGGGCAGAGTGATTTCAAAAAAGCAGTGCCAGCCTGCCCTATAAATAATGCATACAGATCTTTTGTAGTGGTGAATTTTGCTTCTGAATCATCAACGGTGTTATCTTTCCCATTCCTGTCTTCTGCTGCAGCCTTCCTGTAACCCTCCTAGAATTAAAGTAATGTAAACAGCAGATTTGAAGTGTGGTTTTTACTATGGGTTCAGCAACCCAACAAATGGATCTTTCTACTCACTGACTTCACAGATAAGCAGAAATCCTTATCCAGGGAACAGGAAGATGTGGAGCTGGTGCTCAAAGATGGCAGTAGAGAAAAAGCCTTGAATTATAACAGCACTGCAGTGCTCAGTGAAAAAGGACATTAAATACAGATCATGAGAAAGGATACAGGGTTTAAAGCAAACAGGACTGTGTCCAAGACAAACCTGACCTTGACCATCCATTTTACCACTTCAGGGGGAAAAACTCCAGAGGTTTCAGATATTGGTGAGCCAGAAGTAGAAGTTCAAAGACCAAATCAGACATTTTCCTGTAAGCCAAAATATACTTAAAACTGACGGTTGACTTCAAGATATACACACTGTATCAGTACAGTATGAGCAATTGGCTGAGATACATGTTTGTGCAGCTTTCTTCCTTAAAACAAATGCAAACCTTTGAGATTTGTAAACTGAAGAGCTGTTGACCTAATAATCTGTTTTGCTTGAAGAGACACAGATCTTGCTGAAAGTGTCATTCTAGTCAGGAAAAAAAAGTGATCACTTCAGGAGTTCAGATGTGGGGCTGAATATTGTACTTTCACATCTGAGAGGTTACCAGAGGGAAAGAAATAAACGTCATAAGGTCTGAGTGCGTTTATAATTATACCAAACATGCTAATGGCTCTGAAGCAGGGACTAAGTGCATGACAGAGCCCCCCCCTGTCTTCTGCAGGAAATCAACAGATTTCAAAGGAGATTTCAAAGGAAATCAAGTAAAAAGCAAAGGAGATAATACCATCAAAAATAATACCCTGCAAGCCTCCATCAGCTGAATGATATTTGTATAAAGATGCTTGCAGATCCAAATGCACACAGACATACTGTCATTCTCTCCTATCCATCAGTTTAGTTTCTGGCTCTCTGAGGCTGAGCACTGAGGTCAAAAAATGCACTTGGCTTCCTAAATGTCCACAGAGGTCACTGCTGGCCAAAGGGATACACTTTTTTCTCTTTTTACCACTTATTCTTCTTTGAGAGACTGAACCTGATTGTTGACCACACTTGCCTCAGAGGAACTGACACACCACGATCTGAACTGAGCCCTGCAGTTGTGCCTTACGTGCCTGAAAGGACCCATATTTTTGGATGCCAATGTCATAAAATTTGTTGAATTCTCAGACAGCAATAGAAGAAGTAGCTCTTAAAAGATGTGCATTTTCTGCAATGGTAATAAGTAGTGGGGAAGCAGTGTAACAACCCAACCTACTAGCACATAAAATGCGGTCCTTCCCCACCATCAATGGGGACAACTCCTTCTTCTAAAACTATAGAGACTGGTCCCTTCTTTTTCTCAAGATATTGCAAATCTCAGGGACAGAGATGCACAGGATTGCTGAGCTCTTCCTTTTCCTTTCTTCAGCTTTTGTACAGTCAATGTTAGCTGTTCAGGGGACAGGATGGGGAGCCCAGAATGGCACTGACTGGCTGCTGTACCCTGGTGGAAGCCTGACAGAATTTGCAGTATCCCCTTGCCTCCCCAACCTCCCAGTGCTGGGAGCACTGGCAGCGTGGGGACAATGCACAGGTGATCTCTGTATCCTTTTTTTTTCTACCTCCCTGCCCCTGGATTTTAATATGTTCCAGGCTGCCTGTCTTGTGTGGGTTTAGCTGAAGCCTCTCAGATAGCACCATTCATACACAAACAATGTGGTTGATGAGTCATGCCCACTTAATATCTTGAAGGACAGGACTCCACTTGTCCCACTGCTGCTGTTCTGTTCCCCAGCAACAGCACAGGTTCTCAGGAATTTCAATCACTTCCACTGCCTCCTGGTATTTTGTTCCCTGAACACTGAGTTCTCCCCATCTATTCCAGGAGCAGGTGGGCCCCTGGGTTACTTGGATGCACTTGTTTGTAGCACATTCCTCCACTGGCACTTCTATTCCCCCTCAATCGCAATGTATCATTAATGACCTGTACCTTGGATCATTAACTATTATTTATGCAGAAACTCAATAGAACATTATCAACTTGAAAAATCATGTTCCTCAATGAAAACATAAATTGTTCTAAAGCTGAAAACATTAACTAAATTTTCTTTTTCAACTTCTTGACCCCCTTGCCAGCAAGCTGAGCAAACCTATGCCATTTTCTTTCTGCACTTCCATTTGTATTTTTCAGTTCAGTCCTTACCACTACTGTTAGACTCTTCTTGGGCAGAAACAACAAAACCCAATAAAACCTAATTATTAGAACACTATTTAAGAAAAGCTTCCCTTTCTAATGACATAAACCTTCCTTATCACATATAGCTGTACTTTCCTCAGGCATTTTCTAGCAGTGACTCTTTCAGCACAAAAGAATAAAGCTCTAAAGCACTGTGATTGAAAGCGTGCCAACCTTTATTGACAAGGAAGCGCCAAGGCTTTGGAGAACTCTGAAACAGAAGCCTATGGAGAAAGAGATACATTATGTATAAGAAGATATTCTAGAAAATACCCAAAGGGAAAAATGAGCCAGCCTTGAACAACTGTGACAGACTTCCAGCCTCAGCACTTACATTTCTGTTGAAATCTGGTGATGAGAGCTGATCAAGAAGCTGAAATCAATGAAAGACAAAGATTCACAGGTTCCACACAGTGATGAGCCTCTATATAAAGTTAGATGAACTCAGAAAATGAAAGACAGGTAAAAGATTTGGTTGCCTATTTTCCATCAGAAATTTGTAAGAATGAGGTTTTCAAACTCCCAGAGAGGCAAATTCAAACTTAAATGTAGTAAAAAATTCAGGGGGCAATGTGAAATTTCACCAAGTTAACAAATGCATGGAAATAAAATAATCATCAGCAAGTGTTTTAGCCTGGTTGTCTACACAAACGTGGCAGCCAAAGAGCCAGCAGGCACAGAGGACTCAGAGGTCCAAATGTACTCAAGACATTGACAAAACAAATCACTCTAAAACAAAAAGAAACCAGACTATGACTGACAACTTGATTTATACACTGACAGCCTCAAGCCCCTTTCACACAATTCAAATTCGTGAGTGATCTTGCATGTGCCTTATTGTGGAGTAGTCACAGATATCTGTGCTTTGTCTGGAAGCTCCTAATATCTGGTACCTCTAAGGAGCTTATTCCTTTACAGTTATCTTAAAAGCATGGTGAAGGAATTGATTCATAGTACAGGTTAATCCATTCCAGAAGACCACTCCCAGCATCCCAAAACAGAGCCTAAAATGGCAATAGCCTAGTCATGCTTTTCCAGACAATAAAGAAAATAAATGGTTTATATTCTAGCTAAGCTGTGCAAATGCCAACATTTTAACTTACAATGATACAAAGAACACTTGTTTTCCAAGAAAATGTATCAGCTTAACACAGCTTAAATCCCACTGTGATCTGCCTAGATCCTTTTTGTCTCATCCACAATATTTTCAGTCCTTAGGAAAAAACCCTTTTAAGGACACCCTAAGGAATGACCTCTCTGTCTATGAAATCTGCAGGCTGAGGAAGCTGTTGGTTTGTTCAACCCCTCTCCACAACTTTCCCGGCCCCAGTTTCCAGCACTTCATGTCAGGTTTGATAGGAATCAGCCTGAAGCCTTGTTCCTTCCCACTCAGAGATTCCTGATGGATAGACCCGGGCTGCTGAGTATAGCAGCACCTGCTTATATGTTCATTTATTAAAATTCATCTTTAATGTCTCACCCTCAAAGTTCTTCAAGTTAAACTCCCAACTTGCTTTACTAAATATCTTTTTGAAATATTTGTCCTCAGGGAATGGGTTGGAGCCCTTCTGTTTCCATCAACCTTCCCCAGCCAGAGTGTCACATTTTCACCAGGGTCTACTGTAAAGTCCCAAACAATTGTTCTGCAAATGCTGTTTCCAAAAATATCATTTGGGTAGTTTGCACACTGCATTTCCATCTGGAGGAGATCTTTTCTCAGAGGTTCCAAACACATAGATACATAATGGAAAATACTGTCATGGCTTGAGTAATGGCTCCATCAGAGAGCAAAACTCACTAAGCAATGAATCCCAAAGCATGCTGAGCTCTCAAGGTCCAATTTTCCAAAGCTGTTAAGCATGGATGCATGTTGTTTTAAGCAAGCTGCTATTGTAGCACCTTGCAAGATTTATTGTTTGTACTTTGGTGGCGCATATTGATTCTTGTGATGTGCAGAGCTGAAACAGTTGTTACAGAAAGAATCTCTAGAGCATTGGATCTGGAGCATTGTATCTTGGCTCACTGCTCCAGCTAGTTCATCCACTCAGTCTCTCTCTCTCTCTCTGCTCATCTGTAGGTATCCTTGTACATCTCTCCTGCCTTGCTTTCCAAGCAAAACTTCGCAAAAGATCTCAAAATATTGATTTGATTCCGAGATCACACCTAGGACCCTTGAGTTCTAGTCACTTCCTCGGGAAGTGTTTGAGAAGCCATCTGTGTGTGTGAGCCCAGTATCTGATTTGCTTAATGAGGCACATCAAACTCACCCAAATCTACATCAAAATGTAATTAATGGTGTGATGTAGAAGCAACCTTTGATTCACCAGAGTAAATTAATCAGTAGCTGAACTCTGAGGAAGTTGGTGCAGTTCTTTCACTATAGGGGTCTCTGCAGTAGGGCTCTTCATGTTTTATCTACTGAAACAATGAAAGGCAACTCATTAAAAACCTCAGCTCTCTGGAGTTATCAGATTTTCAGGTTTAATACAATTTCTGTACCATTTCCTGCTGTAATTTCCAGCTAGCATAACTTGAAGCATGAAAATTGGCACAAAATTAAGAGAACCAATTTGGATATATAATTTTCAACTTATGCTTCTTCTGTAAATCCCATGATTTCTTTTTCTGGACTGCTGGATTTGTCAGCACAAATAACCTGGAAGATTCTGTGACTGACCTTGTGGCTTTCACTACAGTGGTTTCCATGTAGTTTGATCACAGTGGTGGTGTTGAAGTAACACAGTAGCAAACTGCATTTTAGATCTGCTCCTTCCTTGCAAGCAAACAAAACACCAGGATTATGCTGGGATCATCCCAAATCCTGCAGTATGGCTGTCTCAAGGTGAAGGGGTGGCTGTGAGCAATGAATGCCAGACAGTACAAGGCTGGGATTTTATTAAAGGTTGCTGGGAGCCAGTTCAGGGCAGGGGAACACCCTTCCTAAGTGGCCAAGCCCAAATGCCTCAGGGAAAACTACATTAGGGTCTCCATTCCTACAGAATATGAACCTTTTTCCCCATTAACTCTTGGCTCACAGACCCAGCAGAAGGGCAGAGGTGTTTCTGTGCCTTTCTCTTTAGGACGGGTGGGCCCAAGGGCAGTTCTAGTGCCCAGGCACAGCCTGAACACCCCAGGGAAGTTAGAAGTCCAGGGAAATGGCTCACCCTCCCAGGCTCCATGTGCCAGAACAATTTGCCAGGAGGACTGTTCCCCACAGAGCCAGTCAGTGACCCAGGCAGAAGGGCCTGGATGCTTTCTCCAGCCTGCCAGTGACTGTAAGGAGTTTATGGGCATCCAAACAACTGTGTGCCGGTCTCAGCCAGAAAACCTCATGCTGTCTGATTTCAGACTGAATTGGATGATAAAGTTCCTGTCCTGATGTACAAGAGCCATCAGGTGACCTTAAATGAATAAACTGTGGGTCTAAATGGCAACTGATCATAGCAGGTTCCTTTGACTACGTGGGGTTAAAACAGCTGGAACTCTACGCTATTTGCAAAAGTTATCAGTGGTGGATAGAGAATGAAGGGACACTGAACTGCTTTTGGTGTTGAAGAATGCTGGGACCAGCCTGACTCATCAGTCCCAAAGTTAAACATTCTGAGGATGTGAAGAACAAAGTTTCCTCGCAGAAACTGGCATCAGTGAGGATGTAGCAGGCAAATTACTGATAAAGGAACCAACAAGTGATAGTACTGGTAATTTATCTAAAGCTGATGAGCTAAAGGCTGCTGAGCTAAAGGCTGCTGAGCTGACACAGTGGGCACAGAAACAGAGAGTCAATAATTTCATACTATAAAATCCCACTTTTTAATGGCAGGGACTTCTAGCAAACCTTTCCTAAGAGCATATATGAGATGTCCCCATGAGTGAGGATGCTCCTCAAGGCCAAGTGAAAGAGATTTGCCCACAGTTGTTGGTATGGGAGAGTAATATCCAGTGTCTACTTAATAATTATTTTACTGACTTTAATATCATTGCTTCAATATTTCTTCAGAAAATAGTGCACTATGCTAGTAACTATAATTATCTATACTGTATAGTAAATAATTCTGATTAGGGTCTTTTATTCTAATGATTATCATAAGAATAATCAATAAAATAAATAATTATTTTATTAATATAAGTATATCTGGGTTGCCATCCTTAATCCTATAGAACAAAGTCGTAAAAAGATTCAATTGCATCTATAAAACCCTTTGACTAAGTCTAGGACTGCCAGTCACATCCATACTCCTCTCTGAGAAGTTTAGAAGGACAGGCAGTCCTTTCTGCACCTCATGACTCAACAGGAGAGCTTCTCTAATAAACACAGTCCAAAGCTTCTTTCTACTCACAACATTGATCTTGAGGAGGCAATACAAAAAACTTACTCATATACCATGTGCAGTTAAAGTTTTCAATGGGCATGGTGTAAATCAGTCCTCATGTCACATGGAAAATAAGAATGAAATGCATTTTCCCAAGTTTATTGTATTTGTCTTCCCAAAGTTTTGCTATGACTTTGGGTTTTTCTTCCCTCAAGTGTTGCATCTTTGCTGTTAGAGAACTGACCAAGGTCCAACACTTATTAAATCCAATGAGGGAATTAATTTACATCCAGATCCAACTCAAACTACAACACAATGAAGTTGTTTGCTTCAGTTATATAACTGTATGTATGGGAAATAGTTGATTATTTGCAATAAAGAGGGTTTTAAATTTTGCCACTTTTCCTTGGCTTTTGTTGTGGTTTTTTTTGGCACAACCATTAAGTATTCTGCAGTCCTTACAATCCATTCTTCAGAATTGCTTCACAAATTCAAAATCACAATTATTCAAGCATTATTTGGCATGGACTACTTTTCTTTTGTAGGCAATATACAGCAGTCTATTTAGAGCGAGAAGGTCATGTTATGATGGTCCTTGCACATCACATCTTACCTCAAGTCTCTGAACAGAAATTTATAACCTTCTCCTTTGTCCTCCTTCATGAATGCTCACAAAATAACCTTGGTATTACCTTGCTGTTGCACATCTTGGTATTGAAATTTTCTGATGTGATTGGGGAAAGGAAATATAAAAAGAACAACTCAGGAAGAGGCATTAGAAATGTGGACCAGAGTTTGAAATAAAGTTTTTCACTAGTTTCTAAGTAGGAAAATTGATGATTTGATAGATGGCTTAAATGTATAACACTTACCTCTTCATTGCCTGTATATATTACCCACATTTTAGCTAAACAGTTTAGCCAATAGTTTAGCCAATAGTTAGACAATATTTTTTTGTATCTTTAATGCCAGAAGTCAGACAGTTATGATGCCTACTGATTTCACCTTAAAATTGTAAATGTAAGAATTTGCTGTTTTCATACACAATAATATTTGCCTTTAATACATCCACAGTTGAGGCACAGTGGCTTGCATTCTTCTTAGGGAAAGAATATTTCTCCTTTGATGAATTTTGGAGGCCAGAGGTGGCAAAGGAAACATGGGCAGTCCCTGAAAGCACTCAAGTGGCAAAGCTGTATCACAGCTCAAGAATTCCTGGCTTACAAATTCCTCTTCAGGCTTGTACTAAACTGCTACTGATGAGCTTTACATGCTTTACAGTCTGCTTTACATTCAACTCCCACACACACCTTGAGTAGTGAGGTACAGGCACACTTTCTTAAGAAATTAAAATGAAAAGAAAATCAGAGAAGATGGATTTGTTATCATTATTGTGTTTCTGTTGTGAGAAAAAAAATTGTAGATTCATAGTTTTACCTCTCCTTTTTCATTTATTATGGAATGAAATCTGATGTAAAGAGAACCTGTCCCCTGGAGATGTGTCATTCTGTCCCCATCTATAATGTACAAACTGGTAAAAGCAGGTTGGTGTACCAACAGTTAGAAAAAACAGATATATTCAGTAATCTGTGCTGCAGGCACCATCTATCTTTAGTATCTTGATGCTTTTAAGATGATGAAATACCTTCTGCACCACTATAAAAAGGCTGGGCTTCTGTTTGCTATTTCACATGGTCAGTACTTAACTATGGATAATATTTAACCTTGATCAGCTTGAGAAACACAATTTATAGGATCAAATTCCTTTAGCTCTCAGTGCCGTGTTCTGTATTTCTAGGGATAGGGCATAGGAGCTTTGCTCTGTCCAGGAAAACCTTTTACAGCACTGTAAGGGAGCTGTAGGAGATCCAAAAGGCAGCTGTTCTAGCACACAGAGGAAACAAAGCACTGTGTTCTGTGAAACAGGCCTGGGCCACCTCATGTATTTTCAGTGAGATCATGGAGATTCCCATGTGGGCAGATGAGGGCAGATTTTGAGGACAGTGTTGAGAAAACAGCTCTGATGATTTCAGCATGAACAGAACCATGATATGGAGTCCAAAGGATGCATTGAGACAAGCCAGGCTGAACAAATGGTCCATCATTTACTGGAGACTTCTCTGAAAGGAGCTATTGCATGGGAAAGATAATGATGGATGCAGTGAACTGGAGATTTAATAATGGGCATTTATGAACACTATCAATGTCCATTCTTTTTTATCTGCTAGGGACAGGGCTTTTTTATCTGCTAGGAACACAGACAGGGCAAGCAGACACCTGGGTTTCCTCAGTGTATAAATTTTCATCATGGGTGGCTGCTCTGTGCTGCCACTGGGCCTTTTGCTTCTCCTCTCCAACATCTTTAAGCCCCATGGCCAACAGGAATGACATGATTCAAGGATCCAGTTGTCTCCCCTTTGCCACACAGATCAGTGACGGAGGGAATGACACAGGTTTGAGGCAAGTGGACTCCTGCAAAGCCTACCATGTGCTTCAGTCTGCTCAAGAATCATGAGGATGATTAAGGCTTTTTAAAAGCCTCCTGGTGTTTTTCATTCCTCTCCTCTGGAATTCAGCAAGTTAATAACTTCAACTTGTTTCTAGCCACATAGATAGAAAACACAGCAAGAGCACAGAAGCTTGTTCACATTGGACCAAAGGCCCCTCTATTGTGGGATCCTTCTTCAGCAGTCAACAAATTATCATGAGCATATGGGATAAAATTAATTCCTTCTTTTGCCTATGTGGAGGTGCATGTTCTGAACAGAACCCTAAGGCCAGTTCAAGGCAGAAAGAGAATCAGACATTGAAAAATTACAGTGACTTTTCAGAAGTTTAGCAGACCCATCTGCTTCAA
Source organism: Aegithalos caudatus (assembly GCA_013389925.1). Taxonomy (NCBI): domain Eukaryota; kingdom Metazoa; phylum Chordata; class Aves; order Passeriformes; family Aegithalidae; genus Aegithalos; species Aegithalos caudatus. The sequence goes on along the minus strand of WEIU01000098.1, from coordinate 913,190 downwards.
CTACTGCAGCCAGGAATTATTTATTCAAAATGTTTAATACAGCAAAAGCAAGGCTAAATATTTTATACATATTATACACACACATATATATATTTGCAATTGATATTAGTTTTCCACCTCTAATTAATGTTTGCTGCAAAGAACACTCTTTAAGTGTTGCCTTTCTCCTTAGATGGTAAAAGCACCTGCAAATTAATTTCCCCTTATTCTTTAAATCAGCAAGTACCAGTTTGCAAAAGATGCTTCCGTCTCTTCCATATCTTCTTTGGGAACAAGCACAGCACACAGCCTCCCTGAGACCTCCCATCTTCTGCACAGCTTCAGCTGAGGAACACAGGGATTATGTGCAACCACTTCTTCCCTCTGCATTTCACAGCTCTCAAAAGCAGGTTCTGGAAAGTTTGGAAATTTCACGTGGCGTGCTTGATGAGAATGTGGAGAATGATCCCTTCTTTTGCACCAGTGCACACATCTCTGGGCTCCCCTTTTCAAGTCCTGCCTCCACCACTGCTGTGACACTGTCTGCAGCACTGCCCTCAGCCAGAGTGATTGCAGCCCCTGCCTGCCCTGCTCAGCCCACCAATCCCTGGAGGCTGCAGCTCTGGTTTCTCTGTCAGGAGCCCTGATTTGCCAGGAACTCAGCCAGGCTGCAGAGGGCAGGTGTCTTTTCCCCTCCATATTTTCCCCCTCTTCTCTCATGCACTGAGTCTTGGCCAGGGAAGGACTGAGCAGAACATTGTTTTAGGTAAGGGGGTCTCTATCTGTAGGCCAAGAGGGGCAAGGGCAAATTTCCTGCCTTGTGCCAGTTCCAAAGAGAAAACATCCTTTATGCTTCTCTGCATCACAAAAGGCTCAAAAGCCTCAGAGCTTTTCTGCTTTTAAATAACCTTTGAACTGAACTTTGAACTGAGCTGGGATTCCTGTTAGCCTCCTTCAGCTCAGCAAGTGCTTTGTCTCATCAGAGTGAGATCTGTGTGCAAACCACGAGTCCCACTGCTACAGGAGGAGCTCTTGTCTTTGGGTTCCAGAGACAGGGTGGTCTCTGGAGGTTGGGGCAGGTGCAGAGGAGGGCACAGGAACCACATGGTCAGTCTTAAAGGAAATACTTCCACATTTTTTAACTATTTCTCTGAAAATGAAGAATGTATATTGAATGCTCAGATCACCCAGGAGTTAGCTACAGACTAGTTCTGGGTAAACAGACATAACTGGTTTCAAAATATGAGGTTTCCATCTGGAGAGGGCATTCCATGGGATTTTCAGAGTTTTCCAGAGAGTCCATTCTTCAGCTAGATTCAGCTAGCTGAATTTGAAATCTGAGCTTTGATGTTACCTAATAGGATTCTACATTACAAGCAAGGTAAACTGTGTTTCTATTTCCAGAATGAAATCCAGGCATGTCTTCAAAGAGCTGTTCTGAGACCCAGTTCAAAACTACTGACTTAGAATATACACTGAATTACACCCAAAGAAAGCACTGGCTCAGGTATGAGGAGCTCTGGAGATGTGGGGGTCATTACCAGGATTTCTCTGTCACCTTGCCTGCCCAGAGACAGCAGCACACTAACGTGATTATACCAGGGAGGATTATACCTCTCTTCCAGGGAGGACTTGGCTGTGAATTTCACATGCTACCAGCCTGCATTCCACCCTGTGTACAAAGGCCACATGCCCCCAGGGCTAGCAGCAGCAGCACTGCACCAAGAGAAGAGAAGACACAGCGTGGCTTCAAAAGGTTGCAAGAACTGCCTGGCTCTGCAGCAAAAAAAAGTAGGTGAAGTATTGGGTGGGAGCAAAAACTTTCTGTTTCAAACACTCCTGCAATTAAATCCTTCTGTGAAATACATAGTTTCTTCTAGTAAAGTGGAGACTCCAGGGGTTCTGAATTTAAATTAACTTCCTGAGCAAAAATAAATTAAAACTATCTAGCTCCATTTTTTTCTTCATGCTATCCTTCAATTACAAGGAACTTTATCAAAATCACAAAGTATAGAGTAAGGGGTCCTTAAAGAAGCTCATAAAATCATTGCTGTAACTTTATTTCAAATAAGAGTGAGTTGGATTTTCTCCTTCAGCAAATAAGAATATATTAACACATTTAGCCCAAACGCAAGAATTTTTCTGGTATTAAAAATAGCATTTTTCTCTGTGTATTTTCCACCTAATTAAAGAACAGCCATTAATTAATGCATAAGCACCATCAATTTGTCAAATCAGAAACAAAGCACACCAAACACGATAATGCATCTTGCCCTTTTATTGTGTTGTATTAAAGACAAAGAGAAGTACAGAATAATCCCTCTGTTACAGCCATAAAGCCATAAAGTTGCAGTGTCACTCTGATCCCTTTGGGAGTCAGACAACATCCACTTGTCATTCATTCCACCTTTCTACGTAACAAGCTGCATATATCAAAACTCCACTGTGAGCAAACATTTTTCTAAATGAAAACATGAACAAAAACCCAGTTCTTGCAACAGGACTTTGCAAGATTCTTCAGGGTTCCTGCAGATTAAGCATGCACAATAGCAATACCAAACCATAGACATGCTGCCCCCTGAAAAGGGGAGCTGTGCTGGAAAATTCACACGTTCAGTGCTAGGGCTCCATCTCCTGAAAAAAGCTGGCTCAAAACTTGTGCATTACTTTGGTCCAAATATAACTGGGAGTAAAGAAGCCAAAGGCTGGTATTTTGCAAGGAAGCTGTGTAAATCCTACAATTTACAAAAAAAAATTTCTTTCTGCAATAAAATGTGGTCTGTGAGGAAAACCTCTATTGCTCTATTGACTGGTGCCACAGTGCAGTGTGATGCTACCAGAAGGGAGCTGTTGCTGTGTCATGCTGCTTCTCTTGTATACAAAACAGGTCCCAAGGACCTATAAAGGGGTTTTCTGGAATACTACAAAGGACAAAGCAGAATTCTTATTTGAAATGCAGGTGCAAGGAAGCTTTTCCTTGCTGAGAACCACACACTTTTCAAACAACTTTGGCAAAATACATGGCAACACACTCCTTTGTGCTACTGAGTATGACTGCACATGAAATAATAAGTTGGCAGTGGGCTAAAGTTCCCTATTTCACTGTGTTTAATATTGTAGACAAAATGGGAGAGAAGCAGTTTGGAAACATACAGCTTCCATCCTAATTTACTGAGCAGGCTGAAAGCAAAATATCAAAACCACCAGCCACTTACAAAAAGACAGACATACTGATAAGAATTAGTAAAATGACTTTGAAAACCTTTTTGCTGATCCTGCTCCAATATTCTTGTTTGTATAGAAGTTTCTAGCCTGTACATAGATGCTGGCGCTGATACACAAATCTCTACTTTGGGGATGGTGTTTTAAGCCCAATTAAAAATCTATTATTATCAACAGGAAGTTTCCACTGGGGCTGTTTTCTGTTCCCCTTCCCAAAATAAAGGAAAAAATGCAAACAACGAGAAAGGATTTGCTATTCTCTTTTAAAGTAACAAGGCACAATCTTGTTGTCTAGTACTACTACTACACTGCTTAAATTGTTTTGTTCTTTCTTGTCTCACACTGCAGCAGGAATATGAATAACATCAACACTGTAACCCACCCTGATGGAGTGCAGAGTCCATGCAATGGCTAAGGACTGTTTTAGTAGAATTTAAGTATTTCTCAAAATACAGTTTACAAGAGACTCCTGGGCAGGCAGGCATTGTGTAGACTCCCTGCCAAAACTCTCTGTAGAGGCCAGTTTGAGTGGTTTAATCCAGCATGTGATTTGCTTAATGAAAGACACTTCTCCAGAAGATTTTGGCAGACGCAATCAGTTCAACTGCCAGGCAGTATTCATGTGATTACAAATGTTACTGATCACATTAGATACTTAATAAATCTCTCCAGAAAGATCACAGCTACTCTGTGGCTATGAAGAAATTAAAATTGTGAGACATTACTGTGTTTGCTGTGCACTGGACTATTGATACAATTGGGGAACAAATCCCTTCCTTGGACTGCCAAGCAGTCAGTGATAACTATTAATTTCTATATAATGCCAAGTCTGCTTGTTTGTAAATGTTTATCTATATATCGTGGCAAAGTAGCTCCTTTCCATGTTATTCTTCTATAAGTACATTAAAAATTTTGACTTCACTGACTTTCACAGATCTGTGGCAAATCATTTAAGCCAAGAGGTTGGCCTGAGAGTCCAAGGACAATTTTTGGCTTGAAATACCAAAAAAGCAGGATGCTATCCTTGCATAAAACCCATAAGCAAGACTTTGGCACTGTTTCTTCTTTTGACATTTCAGCAGATGCCGTATCACATAGAGTAATGATAAACCACAACAAAGCAAAAATAATCTAATTGAGCTATACCTGTTTTGATAAAAATCCTTTTCCTTATGGTGGGGCACAATTTGCACTCTGTATCCTCCTGTAAATTACCGAACAGCATTTTTAAAATGAGTAAATGTCCATTGGCCAAATCCCAGTGCTTATTTCAGTGTATTGCACGAAAGCAATCACACAGGCCTCTCTTTTCTGCTCTCAGGAGGAGGGTTTCTGTCTGAAAAAAAAAAAACAAAACAACAAACCAAACAAAAACCCATGAAATCAAAGAACTGAATATATTGCTTTAAAAGAGTATATAATTGATTAGATCTAATCTCTCTGCACAGCTGTAGCCAAGGTGCTCTGCTGAGTGAAAAATCATAGTTATTATTGCTGGTTTTCATCCAGAAAAAGTGATGAAATGAGTATATTCAGAACTGAGATGCAGGGAGAGTATTTTTATAGTTTGAATGTTTTCATTTTCACAGTTAACTTCTAGGGAGTAGGCTGTCAAAATTATTAAAGTGTCCTTTATAAGCGATGCGACAAATTCCACTTTCAGCTGCACTGCTCTTAATTCCTTTGTGGTGATTGATGGCTTCCTGTTGACGATGCCTTCAGTCCTGTATAATTTAATTGCACCAGATAGCAAGTGCTGAGGAGCCAGTTGTGCTCTCAGTTACACTGCTGTTTCTCTAGACAACTCTGAGTTGAATCCAGCTGTCAGTCTAACCCTGTTGTCTGAAACTCATAATCTTTCAGGGCAGATCTAGGTCTGAGTGTGTGGTTCCTATTTCAATCTGAGATAAATTACTGACAAATGCTTTATTATCAGTACTCGAGCAAAACCTTGAAAAACATTCCCAATATACATAATTTAAAATTACTTGCTGTTGTATTTGGAGCTCCTTAGCTCCATTTCCAAGCTTTTTTTTTTTCTCTGTATACAGGGGGGAAAAGTTAATTTTAGATCTTTAAAGATATTCAAGTATTATTTATTTAATTGTGATCAAATAACTTAAATATTTTGTGGATTCTTCTCACGCTTTTGGAGAAACAAAGGCTGAATCTTTTATACAGCACCATCATTTCAGAAGCCAATTTCTCATGAGACTCAAAATTGTTGGTGCAAGGAGTTCACATCAGCAAGTACAATTGTGACTGAAGAGAAACTTCTTCCTGAGCAAATCTTTTCACCCTGTGGTCTTCAGTCCTTCAAGCAGTTTGAAGACTGGCTTTGAAGAGTTTCTTGTGGGGAGAACAAAATAACTTAGTGGGCTTAACTTCACTGTGAATGAGTTTCCCATCTGCACTGCAAAAACCCATCTGCACTGCACTTGTTAAGGAATCATCTCAAAGCTCTGTGAAACAACAAGGTCTTCAGTCTGCTGGTGTTCCTCTGACCTGATACCCCCTGACACATTAGACACAGCAAAGGGCTGATTAACAAAGCAGCTTCCAAAGGGAGTAGCTGGGCACTCCTGTGTGGGTCCTGCTCTGTCCCCCAGCAGTGCCCACTCTCTGTTATTCATTTCTTCTTCTCAGACTGCAAGCTTGTGCAGGACAGGCTGTTTCAGAATGGCCTTCCCTCCCCTCCCCTATATCCTCCTCAACTCAAACTTTTGACATCCACCTTGGCATTAAAGAGGGCTTGTTCACATTCCTTGCCTGCTTTCACTTATCAGCTTAGTGCAATGGCAGGCGCTGTTAAACACTACTCCCTGCTTGCACAATGAAATCTTGGATGAGTGAATGCTCCCATTGTTGGGAGCCCAGGAGAAATCACAGAATCATCTTAACATCAAACAGGCTTATTGGATTTCACAGTAACGCCAACAAGCTGTCACTGCTACCACAAACTCTGCCTGGGCGTCACTCAGGACTATTTACAGGCAGGAAGAGCAGCTCTGGGAGCACTCAATTGCAAACTGAAAGACTGTGAAAGAGAGGTATCAATTACAAAATTAATTGTGGCCTTGATGGCATTGGCTTAGAAAGTCCCTGATATGCAGGAGCAATCCTGCATGGGAGTTGTTCCCTTGTAACAACAATTTCCAAGGCTCAGGAGTTACTCAGTGAAGTTGTTTGTGTGTCAGACTTGAGAAATTATAGCTGGTCAGCATGAACCAAGCATCAGCAATGGAGTAAGGATATGGAAGCTCTACCTTTCAGAGTATAGAAGGCTGCAGCGTGCCATTTGTAGGGCCTTGGCACTTTGGTATCTCTGCATCACTCAATAATTTGTGTTTAACCAAAGCATCTCTGATAGAAAGCCCTTTGAAGTATTGATCCAAAGGCTGGGAAAGGTGTACAGTAATACACCCTTCATTTACTAGTAGTGTGAAGCTCAGTTGTCTAAGGGTGGATGATCTTACAAACAACTGGCTTTGTTTGGTTTTGTGATGCACTGCTCCTATGTTCCTTGCTCTGTAACACTGGGAGCTGTCTCAGTCAGTGCCTTGGCATGTCAGGCCTGTCCAGGTCCTCACAGAAACAAAAATTCATCTTGTGGCACCCTGGGACCAGCTTCTCCTTTTATAGTCTGCCTCACCTCTTCCAAGACAGCACTGCTCTCTGGTGGGCTGCATCCTCAGTCCACTCTCCAGAAAGAACAGACATCACAGACATCTGAATATCTGTGGGTGGGATTAAGGAATTGTGCTGCCTCCCTTGCATTCAAAAAATTCTTTCACTTCCCACATAAAGCCTGTTGACAGTAAAAGAACCAGCACAGCTGCAATTGCACCTGGTCTTGATATGTCATGTGTAGGTACAAAACATTTCAGCTAACCCTAATCCAAACAGGTGGAACTCTGCTATGCACCAGAAGAGCCCAGCTCAGCTGCTGGAGGTAAAGCCCCTCTACTGACACTTTACCACTTAAGAGTTATTTATTATTACTCCAGTGCATGGGAAACTTTTGGAATGTAACCTGTTCCTGAACTTTGTCTTAATAATTTTGCTATTGATAGCTCAGGAAAGCTGAAGTCACTCCAACTTTATTGTATAGGACCTGACACGACTGCCCAAGGTCACAAGAAACCAAAGACAAAGCTACATAACTGCCTTATGGTTTGAGACACACAATTGATTTATGTTCCTTTGGTTGGCTTTGTTGGGCATGACAATTTGAGCCGAGTGTGACTGCAGAGGAGCAAGGAGTTCTTCTCACCTGCCAGGAGACATGGCCCTGCTCAAAGGGAGGAGAGGTAGGACTAGATATGCATGGAGGGACTTTATCAGTGAAGAGAGACCTCTTGCAAACTTCAGACAGCAGCAGAACCACTGTGGTAAATCCTAACCAACCAGTCTGCACATATTTACAAACCCACACATGTATGAATTACTAAAATTGGGGCATTTAACACACCTTCATTTTATTCACTGAGACCTCTGGAGACTGGCATGTGAAGTGGCAGAATCCCCTCCCAAATGGCTGTGATAAATGCATGAAAAAATGTGCTTCTCCTTTTTTCACGAAGTATAAATCCATGAGCAAAGGGTGTGTGTGTGCTTCCCTTTCCTCTACCTGCCACCCTCTCCCTCTCCTGCTCATTTCTGCTCCTGTCCAGTGAATATTCAGTCCACAGCTTGGAAGCAACGTTGTGAGGCAGGGAGTAAATCGTCTGTCTTGTTTTCCTCTCCTTCGTACATCTTCTTTCCTTCTCCGTTTGGTGCAGGGACTGTCTGAGGTAAATTCCTTAGGCTGTTATGCAAGAACTCAGACTAGATGATCATTAATGAACCTCTGCAGGCTGTGAAAAATAATCTGTGCTTGGGATAAACCTATTTGCTGGGATGGGAGTGAGTCAGCAGAGCTGTCACGTCTGCTGTAGCCAGACAGACAAACCTGGCCGCTGGGAGGTAAAGGCTGAGGGGAAGCATTCCCGCACAAACACATACCCGCGTGTCGAGGGCGTACGCCGTCTTCTTCAGGTCCTGCAACGCCCTCTGCATGAACTCGAACGCGTGGCAGTCAACGCAGGGACGGCCTGCGGAGAGAGGCAGGACACAGCCCGGTCACAGCAGGGAATTCGGAGTTTAGCAGAGCTGAGAGGGAATACTCAGAGACCTTGCCAGGAGAAACTCCGTCTTACCAGGAACCCACACCTGCATGTGGGCAAAATTAGGGCTGCCTGTGTCTATCCTTGTGCAAATGTGAGATCAGCAAAAACCACAAATAGTACTTTGCTCTGTGTGCTTTTCTGAACAGGGCCCAGACTTGACTCTGCCTGCTGCTTCAGCCCCCAGCCTCTCCCCTTAAAAATGAAATCCTTACCCCTTCTCAGACATGGGTTAATTCTCAACAGATACACTGAAAATAGCAGTTTGCAGTGGTTCAGGAACCAGACAGGCAGGTCTGTTTTTACAGGAGCTCTTACAGAGCAGCTTGGCAAGAGACAGTGCCAGATCTGTATTTGCTTCCTTTCACCTGCTGCTGTATTTTTTTCTCTGCCAGGAATGCAAAGCATCCCACTGGCTCTGCAGCTGCTGCCAGTGTGTGTGCACAGAGCAGGGAAAAGGCAGAGAGTGGAGGAGGAGGGGGCTTGACCACAAATAAAATTACTCACTTCTGAACCTGGGCATTTCTGCTCTGCCAGGATTCACCCCGCACTGATCTTTGGCTGTTTGAAGTTAATGATGTGTGAGTTTTCAGAAGAAATTGCAGACACTGGAGGAGACGCAGGGGGAATGGGGAAAGATGACATTTCACACTGATCACAGTGCCCCCATGTTGGGGGAGTGCTGAAATCCTTGTCCACATGCAGTCACCAGTGCTGCTCTGCCAAAGCAAAGGGGGTGCAAAGCTGCTGCTGAGATGGCTGTGGAGCTGTCAGGAGCCAGGGACCCTCTGAGCAGCGCTGCAGCACCCATCTGTCCCTGGCACCCTGCTGCCAGCCCTGCCTTCTGAGTTGTACCTGAAGAAAGGGAGCAGCCAGAGTGCTTGTCAATCCTCAGCAAGCCTCTTAGTGTTTTGATCTATTCAGGAGGAGTTTCTCTCCCACCTGTCCTTCTCCATCTCCCCTTCATGCAAGTGACAGGAAGACCTGGGGATCAAGCTAGGGATTTAATTCCCAAGCTGTGAGGAGATGTAAAGTCCCCACTTCTATCAGAAAAGCATTGCTCACAAAGACTCTCCCTCTCCAGGCACAGGAGTAGTGACAGGATGGTTTTGAGCACACTTTAAAGACACTCAACCCCCTCCTGCTTTCAGTATTTCAGTAATTTGATTGTTTCCACTCCAGGTCATGAAAAAGAGTCCTTAGAAAGAACCTGCATGTTTAGACTGCTGTCAGCAAATCCATCATTTCTCGGTGTCATGCCCTGCTCCCTCCTCTCACTCTGGTCTGCACAGAGAGCTCCTGCCCTGGCTCCACCTCGGGGAGGTGCTTCATACCCTGAAGTGCTGACAAGCACCAAAGTGTTCTCAAAATCAGAACCTGAAGGAGGAAAAAAATAAATAAATCAGGTGACAAATTAATTTCTCCCGCTTCTGCAGTGGGGAGAACACTTGTGAGGAGAGCCATGAATTCCATAATCTGTCACTGCTTGCCATGCAGAAAGTTTTCCCAGGCCTTTGTGAAAGCTATGATGGGATGGTTGTGTGGGATCATTCACTGGTATTTATGACAGCCAAGTGCTCCTGTGTGGACAGGGAGGTACTAGTAGAATGGCACAACCTTGCCAAGTGGTTATTTCAGTTCTGCCAGCCCTGGGAAAGCAGCTGCACTGGTATCAAAGCATCTTCTGCAGAAGGGTGGTGGCACAAAGGACACCTGCCTGTGCAGCTCTGGGTGTCCTGAATCAGCACCTGCAAAGCTCCTAACACAGCACTGCCCTCCAAAGTCAGAGTATACATGCAGCCAGTTTCACCACATAACTGGATATTCACTCTTTAATGTTGTTTCTTGGGCTGTGCTCCATGGTGGAGGGTCCTTCTCCAGGCACTGCTGTCTCTGGGTCAGGTCAGCATCCCTGCCTGCTGGGAGCCAATGGCAGATATTTGAGAAAGATATGAGAATAAGTGTCTAGCAATGTTCTTCTAGCCTACCAGGAGGCTGGAGGATATCCTGTGTCTGGCTGGTGTTTCTACACCTGATAAGCCCTCCATGAATTTTTCTCACATTAATTTGCACTGTTGCTTCCTGAATCCATGTAAACTTTTGTCTTCTTCAACATCCTGTGGCAATGAGTTCCACAGCTCAGCTATTCACTAATTGAACTTTTTACCATTCCTGTCTGCTCTGATGTTGACATCTGCTGCTTTCATTTCCTGCCTCTAATTATTGCAGTGGAAGAGACAGTAATTAAATAATCAACTTTGTCCCACTCCTGACTTTTATGTTCTCCACCACTCTCTGCCTTGGTCTGCTTTCCAGAATGGGGAGTTGAGCTGCTGAGCTGGCCTATCTAAGGTGGATTTGATCTCTCTTTGTGCCCACAATATTTTCAGCAAGGCGCCCATGGACATTTCCCCAAAAGAAATATGTCTAAGCATCTGTTTTGCCAAACAAATCTAAATATGTTCATTGCTGTTGCCAATAGGAGCAATCCCACTGTACTCTCTGTCCTTGGCTATGGCATCTCACACTTCCACTTGCTCACAGCAGGAGTGACAATGCAGCTCCCCTATCAGCTGGATCATTGTTGTTTTTTTACCCAGAGCAGATCCTGAATGCCCAAGTTCTGAGGCCAGGACAAGAAACAGTGCAAGGAGAGGAGGCCAGGTTATGGAGAGGAGAAGGGCAGAGGCAGCACAGGCTTAAATCAGCTTAAAACAGTCATTAAACCAAATCTTAAGTCACATCACAGCAAAGGGTAGCAGAGTGCTATTAATTCCTTGCTGACAGCTGGAAACAGACAATCATTCATAGGGAGACTGAACAGGTCTGTGGATTAACATAATGAGAATTATCAAGAGTCAGCTATAACTCTTTAAATAGGTCCTGTCAGCACAAAGACTGTATGTGTCTGTGTGTTTTGAGAGAAGTAGGGGAAGAGAAAAAATATGTTTCTTGGCTTCTTCTTGGTGAAGAACTGGAACTGAAAGCACTGTGTAAGTCTAATTTACTTTCCCTTGCATACACTTGGTGTTTATTCTTTGTATTTCATGCACCTTGGCTAATGGAAACAGACTGACCAGCTTCTGGTCTTCAGGTTCCATGTTTAAGCTTTCACAGTGGGTGATCTGGGCTATAAATGCAATGGGAGGTTGGGGAAATAACTTTTTTTTTTCTAGTGGATTGCAGAGAACTTTAAGGGAAATAATCTGTGAGTATTAGTAGTACCACTTCAAACTTGAACAGTCTTTTGCATATGCAAATGCTGTGAATAAAGTATAAGGACACAAGTAATAATTGCTAATGAGAATTATGCATAAAAAGCTGTGCCTGGCTGTGTGACTGGCAGAGAGCAGGGGATGGTGCCCTGAGCCAGATCTCAGTGCCACACACAGGACAGGATCTCTGCAATGCTGGAGAGATCCGTGACTCACTCTCATGCTCCTCTCCTGTGACTCCTGCACCTCCCACACTTGTACGGAGCATTGCTGCCCATGTCCTGCTCATGATGCTGCAGGAGGGACACATTCCTCCCACCAGGTGGGAGAGAGACACTGTGTGGTCCATGCGGGAATGTTCCTGCTAAGGGCGTGCTGCAGTGCCGTGTCACACACTGGGAACAGAGAAAAGCACCCAACACCACAGTGCTCTGCCCTGCAGGACACTAAATATGGTCCATGTCCATCCTATATCCCTGTTAAGAAGGTGCACTAGACACCCCTTTCCTCTCTGGATGATCCAGGGTCCCAGAACCAGCAGTACTGGGCTGACAGTAAGGACTTAAGTGCCAGCAGTAGGGAAAATGTGCTTGTGCTGCAGAGGCAGTGCCCCCTAAATGGGCCAGTGCCCACGGGGATCAGCTCCTTGATGAGACACAGCCAATGGAGCATCAAGAAGGAAAAGATCCAGGAGGGTCTGTATTATATCCCATCAAAGTGAATGCCTGACCCAGTGTCCAGTCTCTCATGATCTACATCTCTTGAGGAATATTGAAGAGTCTGGGAGCATTCCCAAGCCTCGAGAGCATGGAATAGCACCTCTCTAGAACAGTCAGCTCTATCTTCCAGACAAAAAACTGGCCTCCTGTCATGGACACAAGTGTGCCAGGGTCCATCCTAGCAGGTTACTGGTACAGTCATGTCCCCATGCCAGGGTGCATCCCTGGGAACTGTTATAAATGAGACCTTCACAGCCAGCATTCAGTGCCTTGGAAGAGCATGACAACAGGGCAAGTCTGGAGGGATGCATTCCCAAAGACCCTCCCAGGTCTCAGGAATATGCTAAGGCAGCTCCTGAGCCAGAAGAAATGTCACTGTATCTAACAGCCCTTTCTAGGATTTTTTCCCTATAATTTAACCAATAAGTTCTGCAATCTCACACAAACATTTAGCATCCACAATGTCCTAAGGGAAGAGTTTCACAGGTTAACCATAAGAAAGGGCTCTAACAGGCAAAGGACAATGTCTGGAGCACTCAGCAGCTATGCAGCACTCTCCCAACAAGTGGCTGACGAGGAGCATCAGGAGTTCCTTGTGGCTTTAAAACTGTCCCTGCAGCAGCCCCAAACAGTTTACAATTCACAATCAGCTGACAGCCTTGCTCCTGGCCTGGTCTCAGACAGAAATAGCATTATACTTTTGTAGCAATGCTCACAGCCTCTGTTCCTTGGGATGGGGCAGTGTGTCTCTGCAGGAACACTGCCACAGAAACACTCTGACCTGCCCTTCATTCCACACTTACATTCAGGAGTAAGACAAGATAAGGAATCTTCCTCAAAGGCTGTTCAAGGGACTCCACAGCCTGGCTAGAGGATGGTAATAAGATGGTAAAAAGACTCCTTGATACTGTAAGAAGGATGGGACAGACATTTTTGTGGGGCCTGTTGAGATAAGTCAAGCGGTAATGGTTTTGAAATAAAAGAAGGTCAATTTAAATTAGTTAAGGGAGAAGTTTTTTACTGTGAGGCACTGGCACAGGTTGCCCAGGGAGGTGATAGATGCCCCATCCCAGGAAATGTTCAAGGTCAGGTTGAACTCAACTTTGAGCAACCTGATCCAGTGGAAGATGTCCTTGCCCATGGCAGGGGGTTGGACTAGATGAGCTCTAAAGGGCCCTTCCCACCTCTCTATGGTTTTATAATTCTGTGAGGCTTGGGTCAGAAACCCTGGCCTGGAGTTTTGTTCAATTGGAAGTTTTCACTACACAAGTAGAACAAGAAACAACTGTACACATTTTCCCAAATGTGTTGACTTCCCTCTGGTAACACTCACACACAAAGGGTACATACAATTTATTTTCCAACCTGATTTTCTCTTTGAGGAGATAAAATGGACTACTCATCACAAAACTTATTAGAATTAACAAATTCCTAGGAAACAGACACACAAAATAGCAGTGAGGTCTGGTTTAGAACAGGCCAAAACTTAGCCCTAATAAAAAAAACCCCAAACATTATAGAATGGAAAAAGAGGGAAATTCAACATCTAAGTTCCATTAGTTCCATCTAATGGAATTAATTGAGAATAAAATATAGTGACAAAATCAGACCTTGTATTAAATATTTTGATTGTCATATAAAAAGATAGCTGTGTTTTGATTGTCATATTAAAAGATAGTTGTGTTTTGATTGTCATATATAAAGATAGCTGTGATACAAAGTAAGCATGACTAAGAACCAGAGATTTGTTTTTATGCAATTATCTTTGGTTTTGTTTGTTTTTTTCCAGAGGACATTTTGTGTTTCTAATGAGTGGCTACTTCCCATTTGCTGTCACCAAAACACCCTGAGAACATTGACTCCATCCCCTAATAACTTTGAACTATTGCCTCATTTTGGAGCTGAGAAAGTTTGCAGACTTAATCAAAATGACAGAGGAAGCTCATATAGAGCTGTGATCCAAATTCAAAAGCTCCCAGCTCCGTGGTGTACTCAAGCTAGTATGTAATATTTATTTATTTTTTAGGTTTGCAGGATTTCAGAAATTTATATTTGCTTTACAAATGCACTGTTTGGGTAAACATGCCCAGTGTTGATTTGTAGAACTTACAAAAAAGTTGAACTTGACCTATTTTTCCAACCAAATACTAAAATAAGCAAGATGCAGTGCCCCAGCAGAAATACACACAAATTTTCTCCTAACAATACTCAGACTAGTAAGTACATCAGATGTATTGTGGCAAATCTGTGTATATCAATTAAAACTATCTAGCCAAACGCAACCCTCAAGAAGCAGATCGAAAAGACCTACACACAAAAAGCTTGAGTACAAGTTCAAATGAAAATTAAGAGTATGCAGTTAGAATTTTTTTCCTAAATAACTACTAATGCCTTGCTGTTTCTATGACTGTTGTTTTCATGTGCTTTGCTGACACGGCACAAACTCATCATTACTCCCTCGTCAATCAGGCAACACCAAGTTCCCATGGAGCTGAGTGCCCATGTGGCTGCCGAGGGTGCACTGGAGGAAGGCAGGCAGGACAGGGTGCAGCAGGTACCTACTTTCTGCAGGAATGACATTCCCGGAGTCCTGGCCAGCCCCCACGGGCCTGGCGCTGAGCAGGCTGAGCACCGAGAGGAGCAGGATTCCCACACGCACCTCGCTGCAGACACACGGCAGCGCCATTGCTCTCATCAATAATTCAAGCTCTCTTCCCTGCCTGGAACGAAGAGAAGCAGTGAAAAATCAGCAGTTTGCTCCCTGCATGCTCCTCACAAAGAAGGGAGCGAGACATGATAAGCACAGACCCCGTGCACACACGAACCCACTCGCACACCCCACTGCCGTGACACGCCGTGGGCTCCAGTTGCACCCCAAGGACCGGCTTGCCCAGTACCTGATCTTTCTCCTCGCCTGTGTGCCAGACCCTTGGAGCAGCTGGAGCGAGCAGGCAAGGCTCCAGCAGCCACTCTGAGCATGCGCCCCTTCTGCATCCCCCCTTCCCTGATTAGGGTCATTGCCATGGAGATTTGCTATAGCAACACTGAAAAATTGGAGCTGCCAAGTGGAGAAGAAGATTTAAAGGGACCACAATGTGATGGATGGTCACTGCTGTACTCCTCCTCTGCTCCCACAGGCCATGCCCTCTCCTTGGCAGACACTGGCTGCTGCCACCCACAGAAGAGAGTCTTGGCCAATTTTTGTGTTTGTTGCTGTAATTCCCAAAGGGACTGCACTGAAATACTCAGCTCCCATCCCTTGCTTTAGCTGTAACTCACTTAAAGTGAGATTTCACTCTGCAAGGTATCAGATGAGAGGAAAATTCAGAGGTTTGCTTGGATAAATGAAGTTTCAGGCCTGCTGGCCTGTACTTTGGGGAAGAATCCATTATGGTCTTTGTTTAACTACACTGAAAATGAGGCCTTGTTCACAACAGCACTCCTTGGCACCATGTGGACCAACCCTGAAAACAGATCCTGCCAAAACCTACACACTGCAAAAATTTAAGGATGCTCTCTTCAAACTCAGCTTTTGATCTGGGATTGGCCCATCTTCTTATAGGTCGTTTCCTGACAAAGTTACAGCAGGAATCTTCCTGGACAGGGAATCTGTGTAAGCACCTGGCTGAAACCAAGCATTCAGACAGGGAAGGTGATACCTTTTGGAAAAGAGAAAGAAATGCTCTAACACCTACCTGCTTGCCCCAGACCATGATTAAAGGCTCATTTTGCAACATAACTGTTCAATTCATGGCTTTATTGTTCTCTCACAGAAGGACAATCCATCTCCTCTCACCAAGGAGAGGCTCCAGCCTTCCTGATCTGTATAGAATAACCACCCTGCCAGGCCATGGAGGTATCAGTCTTCCCAGACATAGACATAGTTTATCCTTGGCTTTCTTCATCCCTAGAGACTCTCACCAGCACTGCACTGTGCTATCTATTTCATGTATTCCTGTGGCTTCTTCAGAATTACCTCTTAGAGCCCTCCCTTCAATGCTTGTGCTTTTGGATCAGGTTAGTTTAGAAGTCCTCTCACAGGACTTTCTGGCAACGTGGATGTATCTCTCTTGCAAGAGAGGATTTTGCAGGGGGCAGCCCAGAGTTATGGAAGCAATTCCTGCAAGAATGACACACTGCCAAATGTTTAACCTACAGTGCAACTGAAACTCAAATTCCCTTGTGTGGAAGGTCCAGCTGAAGGTCTCAGCCACTGAGATCTCCACGAGGTGAGTCTGGGCACACATATACAGCAAAATGTCTCCACTGGCTTTATGAAATGCTGAGACTCCTAATCCAAGCTTTGATGCTGGATGCCTCAAGTGAGGTTGTGTGAGGTGGACCAGTTTTACATGATTTGTCTCATCACAGGCCTGTTAAAAGAGCAGGTCCATAAGAGCCAGGATATAAACAAACATTATATAGCTTGACTGTACACTCATGTAGAGCTGGTCACACAGTCTAGCCCTGATCTTCAGTTTTAAATAATATCGAATAGAAATTCTGGCACAAAATCCCAAATCCTCACACTTCCATTCACGCTGGCATATGAGTTTCTTGCCTGTACCTTCTTTATGGTCCCATAGCTATAACCTACTTTTCATACATGAGTTTCAGGAAAGGGACAGGAAGAAATTGCCTACAGCTGCAATAACCTTTGATAAGGTAGAAAGCACTGTTTGTTCTAATATTTTTTCAAGGTATCAATGTAGTCTTTTCTAAAATTCTAACTATTGCGATATCTGTGGTAGGGCATTCTGTATCCACCACCTAAAGGGGTACAAGGTGTTATTTCAGTGTCACTTATACTGCTAAGCTCAAAATAATGTCCTTTTTGGTGTTTTGTTTTGTTTTTGGTTTTTTTGTTTTTGTTTTTGTTTTTTTTTCCCAATGCCAAGAAAAAACAACCAGACATTACACTTACAGAGTATGGCCAGTTTTTGTCAAATGCCAAGGTCCTTAAGAAACACATAAAAATTTTCAACTCCTTCTGCTAACATAACCATGTGGTCCAAGACATGGTTCTTAATTCACAGAGAACAGGAGCCAGTCTGCATGGAAAAGTTCCAGAAATCTGTGCTATTTTCTCACCTCCAACAAAGCTGAAGAGAAGAGACACATGAAAATATTTGCATGACTTGCTTAGCTATTACATTCACTATTGGCTATCACCATAGCTAAGGGATACCAGTACTAAATTAACTTTGGAAGATGATAAAATTCCAAGAGATTCACAGAAATCCATTTGGTGTCTGAAGAATATCATAGTGAATCCCAAATGGCTGTCAGAAATATTTTTACTTAGTTTTCTTTTTTTACAGAGAATACACACCTAATAATTGTTTCCTAAAAGAGAAAAAGGGTTTCCTCCAAAGCAATCAGAAGAATGAGGCATTTAAAGGGAAGACAATTAGAGAGGATAGACATCTGGTAGCTTCCTTGGAAAAATTCTTGTTGATTTCTAAGTGTTACAGGTATTGAAAGTTACATTTTGAAGTGAGCAAAGAAAATTTATATATCCAGCTAAAATGGCTTACATTAAAAGTGTGAGTTGAATATGTGTGCATAAAAGGAAGATGCAGCAAAGATTCTGGTTTCAGAACTAACTCCATTATTACAGTCATGGGCACACACAACAAACAGGGCAGTTAATCCCAGCCTAATATGAAGTGCTACATCATTGCCTACTCACATGCCTATCAGCCCTTTGTTGGACTCAAACAGAATAAAAAACCATAGGCACAGAGGTATTTGTGTCTGGTCACTATCACCTGAACAACAGAATAGCAGGAAAATAACCCCAGGCATAACCTAAGATTAAAACCAGATACAAGCAGTATGAAACATGAAGAGCACCAAGAAAGCATCCTTTAAACACAATGGAAGTAAAATGTGGAAGACAAAACCGAAGGGAAGAGTTTATTCACTGTTCAGCAGAAGGAGATAGTTAATTAAGTTGATGCCTTGAATAGTGATACAGAACTAAGCATCTCTTTTATCTACCAATGAAAATCAGGCAAGCTAGCGAGCAGAAGGTTCACACAAATAATGCCAGTGAACATATTTTAGGTAAAAATATTTAGCAGAAATTTACTTTGGTTACTGATGCTTGTAGGTTTGTGATAGGTCCCTTTTCTATGTTTTGATCTGTCTGAAGCTCTCTTTTTACTAAGGGCTATCACTAGACCTACCAAAGGAGAGTGAAAGAAGAACCTAGAACAACCACCATCAGCAATTACTGCTGAGAGCTCAGGGAAGATGTGACTTATGGCAGTCTTGGAAAAGGGCAAGTGCAGTGGCTGTGTTTAAAATCAGGAAGAGAACTGGAAAACAACACACCAGCCAATTTACCTTCCATCCATGAGAATGTTTTTGAAGCAATAATCCCACCAACATTTTGTAAGTGTTTGATAAACTTGAACTGGAATTGCAAATAAGAGCTATTTGTCAAGAATCAAGTCAAACTAGTTTGGTATCCTGTGACAGGCCTTGCAGATAAGGAAAGCCAAATTTAATCAATTTCAGGGTCATCTCTACTGCTGTGTCACACAGAATTGTCAGAAGCAAACAAAGAAAACCTCTCTGAGGCCAGCAAAACTGGCTGGGTCACTGCTGAGAGTTAGCAGTGGGTCACTGTCCCCATGGGAAGATGTATCACATCAGGATTGCAAAGACTCTGTTCAGGAGTTATTCAGCATTTCATTAGACAACTGGATAATGAATAGGCAAAGTAGTTATTTAAGATGTAACATCAGCCTGGAGGTTATAAGCAATGCTGGGGGAGAGGACTAGAATTCTAAATGAGGTGGACAAGCTAGAAAAAAAGGGCCCAAAAACCAAATGAAATTTTATAAAAATGAGAAGAAAGTGCTACATTTCATCAGGATTAATCAACAGCTCATATTTGGAATGGGGAATAGCCCATTAAGTGGCACTTCTATGGTGAAGCTAGGGAGTCACAAGCTGAAATTTGTTTATAATATTCTGTCATTCCCCCCAAATACAATTATACTGGGACCTACAAAAGAGAAGTGCAAGAGTTTAGGCTGCCTTCAGCACAAGGCCTGAGCTGCAGTGCTGTGTCTGGTTTGGTCATTGCTGTACTAGGAACTATCAGAGACACCAAGAGCACAAATAACAACAGGTTTAAATGGCATCCAGGAGGCACAACCAAAGCCCCTGGAAAACTTCTTAATAATGAGGATGGTACTGGAATAGATTTCCTGCAGAAGAGAGGGGAATATTTAAGCCTGCAGTCATAAATTTGGGAATGGGATTAGGATAATGGCCCTGCATAAAGACAAGGGAAGAACTGAGTGATTTCTCATTGATACCTTTTCCTTCCTGTCTCTCCTAATTCTGTGATTAAAAATAATTTTGTTCTTCAGGCAGTCACTCCAGCTTTTTCTGTTGTAATTCCAGCACAAACACAGATACCCCTGGGAGAAATTTGTTGCCCTTTTGCAGCATCTGAAATTCAGATTAATTATTTCTCCTCCCTCAGTTATCAGGGCAAAAGAAATGTTTTTTCTAGTTTGAGCAAATATGATGTCAGAACATTCCCCTTCTGTGATGGGTCACTGATAAGGCAATTCAGAGACACTTGGCTGCAGGGCAGTTGGCAGGGCCCACAGTTTCTTAATCTGCCTTTAAACAAGTAAATCACAACTTTGCCAATGAATTGAGAGGTGAGAGGCTGGTGCACTGCTTGACATTTTAGCCCATTAACAGAATGATTTGTTGTTTTTTTTTTTTCTGACAGCAATCTCAGGCCTGAGAAGGACTGAAAATAAAATCACCTTTTACTTACCTTGTCCCTCATGCTATTAGATAATGATTCACCTTTGCTTGATAGCTCAGGATTTTCTTTAAACACTAAATCAGAGGTTTGGTGAGGGGAAAAATCTCCCTCGTGAAATGACCAATTTGTTCTTGGCATCATTCTTTGACAAGTTCCCTATCTTAGAGCTTCCTGGAAAACCCTGCAAGAGTCTGACCACAAGCTGAACCCTGGTCAGACTGTGAGATTTCGAGACACTGAAGCTGTCCCAACAAAGTCCATGTGACACTGCCACACAGGGATGTGGCTGCAAACGGGGAGTAAGATAGAAATTTAGCACTAAGATCCCTTAGTGTAGAAACAACTCAGCTCCAAGAGACATCTTTCACCACAGTATAAGATGTGGGAAAGCACCCAGGCTTGATCATTTCTCCAAAAATCAACTGAAGCCAAGTGTGACAAGCATCTTTAAACACTTTCAAAAGTTTAGAATGCTTTCAGCTATGCAGGAGGAGCTGTGTCAAGCTGCTGTGAAATAAAGGTCAGCTCAGACTTTTGGTTCCAAGAAAAAGTAATAACACTGGCAAAGTACCAGTTTTCCTAGTTATTTATGAGGTTTGCACTGGGCTGCTGGAAATCCAGCAGGCATCACTGTGCTGGACAAAGGATCAATTTACAGCACAGGCAAGGGTTGTGTGCTGTTTGTGTGCTCTGGATGCCACTGGGGATGAAGCTGAGCTATTTGCCTTCCTCCTGCCAATCTTATCCCTGTCTAGGAAGACATAGGCATGTCATTATTTATTTGCTTGACTTGTGTGTAAAAATCCTTTCTTGAATTTATCTCTTTGGGAAGAAACTGTTTATCTTAAGTGCTGGGATTTGGGCAGGTTATTCCATGGCTACCAAAACCAGAATGATTAAAGACACAGGCAGTTCTCTGCACATCCTGTGTGTGCTTACAGAAAGGGCAGGTGGGGAGATCTCATTGTAGTTTAGGAAAGCTATTGGCTTCCAGGACGTGGTTCAACCTTCCATGTGTAAAACTATATATAAAACAAATGTGCAACATACCAGCTGTCAAAAGGCATTTAAACATTGTTCAGGTCCTGCTTCAGTGCAAGCCCAAATTGTGTATTAGTTAAATTTAGTGCTGTTGGCTGAAACCAGACACGGTTCACAGGCTGGCTGCTGTGTTACAGTGTATATATAGTCCAGGACCAATGCAAGAGCTGCTTAGGCAAGAAGCCTTGTGTAACAAATTCAGTGCATAGATGAAGTTCTGCTCTTTAACCAAGGGAAAAAAAAAATAGCCCACAATGCCCAGAACTTAGAGACAAGTTTTAGCACTGCAGGAGGCCTCCATGAAAGCCTGGACTTTAAGCAGTCACAAACACTGGTTAACTCTGGGCTTTGTCCTGAAGTTTGTGTCTCTCCCCAGAGCCCATATTAAACTCAAAAGTTGCCACGTGAAACTGCATGGTCATCTTTATAGGCTGCAGTCAAAAGATTAAAGATACAACCTCACTAAACCTGTGGGCTTTAAATCCTGTTGGGATTTATGCAAAGGAAGATGCTAAGTTTCATCTGGTTCAGTGCAGGAGCCACAGAAAACAGAGATTTTGTCAGAATTGGTTGCCTAAATTAACAAAAGTTAGTGCAGATTTAGTACTAAAAGGTACTTTCTGTTAGCAGATCTGTCCATTAATTTGGACAAGATGAAACTCTCTTATGAAGAAAAGCTCCTACGCTTTCTATTTTGTAGAAAACTCCCATAGATGAATATCGTTATACACATCAAAATGTCATGTTATAAACACTTTTAGCACTTAAAGCTAAAAAGAAACTGTTTTTTTCTCTCTCTAACAATTCATATGAGTCCATAACTGCACAAAAATTCCAGTGATGGGACTCTTTCATTTTTCTCTCTGAGTTGCCTAGTTTTTCAGCCTGTGTTGGTGTTGCACAGCCAAATACTTTATGGACTTTAGGAATAAAATAAAAGAATTGGGTAAAAAAAAAGTTTTAAAAGAAAAATATTGATTCTTAGAAAACATCTAACAATTAGATGTAGGTTTGGGCTGAGGCTACCATTGTGTTTGCCTGATCATGAACATTAAGTGCAACTATTAATGCATACACAGAGAATATTCAGATCCCTCCACATCTAAACAAGAAATTGAACATTGTTCTCTCTTGATTTCTGCATCCTGCTTACTCTGTGGAAGGGTCTAACTTGCATTACCAGTCAGCACTCTTTCCAGCTGATTTGGACTCTCAAAGAAAAGTGAAGATATGAAGAATAATGGGAGGGTTGCCAGTCCTGGCCCCATTTTCAGACTCTCTTGACAAAGAGAACAATCTATAATTTTGTCACTTAAATTACCAGAAAAGTGTGGTGTGACTTACTTTGATTTAAACAGCAAAAGGTGCTCAAGGCTAATGAAGACAAGCTGATGTGTTAGCAGGTTTTCAGAAAGTTCAGGGTTCAGAGCAGGAATCAAATGATGACACCCCTGGCAGTGAGAAAGAAAAAGTGTAGGCACATCAGTGTAAAAATAGAATATCTGCAGATATTTGCATTTCCCTTCTCATGGCATCCCTGCCTGGAACTCTTCTTCTTATGCTTTTAAGTCACTTTTTAAACTTCATATGTTTAGAGGTCTTGAAAATATAATCACTACTACTTCCCAACTCTACAAAGTCACAGCTGGAGCAGTTGGAGTTGGAAGGTTAAGGAATATCTACATGGAGATTAAACTGCAAACCCATATAAGTGAATAGCATGCTTGAAACTGGAGCAACAGGCCAAAATATTTTATATTGTGATTTTTACTCAATAAGTTGACAATACCTAAAGGTGTGATGGCCACCTGACAGTGCAATTGACATGGCAATTTCTCTGCCCCATACAGCTTTCAGTGCAGTCAGAAAGCAAGAGGCACCACAAAATGCAGAACGGGGAATAAAACAGGACAAGGTAGACAGTGAGAAGGATGCATGACTGTTCTGATGACCCCATTGTATTTGTGTGTAACAACAGTTTGGATTTAACAGGGACTTTTGAATTTTGAGGAGAAAAAAATGCACATCTTGAAGGAGGCACAGCAGCAGATTTCCAACACCTGGAACACATGGTAGGTCAAGAGCATCATCCTCATGTTTGCTCTGGCCCTGTCTCCAGCAGGTTTTGTTCAGTACATCCCACTGCTTCTTTGCAAAGGGACAAGAAAGAGCCATTTTCTGGTCACTTATGGTTTCATAAACTTCTGGCATCCTCTTCAGCTGTCTCTTGACTAGACTGAAGGTTCCCAGTCTGTACATTGCTTCTGTTTATCCTAGCTCCTTTGTCAGCACTTTATATGGTTCTGCTGTATTCTTGTTCTCTATGGAAATGGTCTTGAGTCTTGTCACTCTGTCATACTAAACTTGATTTTACATATTCAAATTCTTCAAAAGTTTCCTTTCACTTGCCCAGAACAGATATTCTAGTTGCTGGGTGCAATTCCCATACCTCCCTGCCAATCTTTTTTCAGAACTGGTAGTATATTAGCTGCTCTCCTGTCATTTGGAAGGTTTTGAACAATAATTAATACAGAACAGTAATTGAATGAAAAGAGAATACGTAAGGTGGACTTGAAAACAGCATGCAATAATCTCTTCTAGAAAAATCCTGCTTGTATTTGGGCTTCCGTAGACTGAAAGGAATTTTAAATTTTTCAGATTCTGAGGAAGAGAATAAGCAGGTTACTCCCCTTTCCCCATCTATCCCCCTCCTGGCTGCTTTCTCTTGGTTCAACAGCCGAATTCTGTCCCATGTTTCACTTCCCCAGTTCCAACAGAGTGAATCATAAAGTAGAGGTGCAGCAAAATGACTGAATGAATTTCAAATGGTCAGATTTTCTTTTGTTCAAGCCAGTGTCTGTGCAATCACCAAGGGAAAAATTCATGAAGATCTATAGGTGTTTCCATCTGGCAAACATGGCTGAGTTCCTGTCCTGTAACAATCAGTGAGATTACACCAGCCTGGGGACAGTCCACAGAATAATTCAGCTTCAGGAACAGAGCTTTAATCTGAAAATGAGCTGTTCTGGGACTTCCTCCAAGTTCTGCAATAGGAATGTTCATTTTTAGGTAAAAAGAGGTGCTTCCACACAATGTCTTCCCTGGACAGGTGAATTCCTCTTCCCTGGGAATGAGATGCTGGTGTTGGTCACACCACAGTCACTCCATGGTAAATTGGTGTCACTCCTTGCTCTGGCAGTGCTGCCAGCTGGACTAAAGGGACTTCTGACCTGAGGAGTGTCAGCCCCACCACCCACACCTGCAGTAACTGCAGTGTCACCAGATTGAGGGGCCTGGAGTACACTGACAAATCCCTGGGACTAGAGGGAGGGCAGTGCCAGAATGGAAGGGAGAATGGAAGTTGAAATGGAGAGAGAGAAGACAGGTTCAGGGCAAAGCAGGGGAACAAAGCCAAGCCAGAACAAGATGGGGAAAAGCCAAGTGCAGCAAAAGCCAAGGAGCTCTGAGAAGGCATTGTACTACAGCCAGGACCAGCTGAAGCCCTCCAAAGGAGGCTTTGCTCCCAGAAATCCTGAGAGTGCTCTGCCATGGATAAGGACTGCTGCCCCTTGCCACCCTCTTGGAGGGGAGCTGCAGGTGAGGTTTGCACTGACTGACTTTGCCAAGCAGCCTGAAATGAGCAGTGCCAGTGCTCCCATGCTGTGTGAGTGGACTTAATGAAAAACAGCACAGCTGCTCCTTGAGGGAATTTGGAAAAATAACATCAGAATCCTCTCTCCCATTCACACTGGGCTTCTGTGCTGGCCTGTGTCCTAGTCACACACAGAAGGGCATGCTGCACTTCTCAGTGTACAGGGATTGGTTTTCCCAGCTCTGGACAGGTTTGGGAAGTCACTCAGGCTCCATATGGGCTTCCCCTGCTTCCCAGCTGTTACCATACCTACAGCTGCAGTGGCACAGTAGTTGTGTTTCCTCTGTCATCCACTTCCAGCAAAGTCACACCAATTTATTTGCAGAAGCAAGGCCACAGGCAGGAACTTTCTTCCAAATTCAGCTGAAGAGATTTTTATCTTCAGGTGTCCCATCCACATCCCAAGCCGGGTCTCAGTGTTGGAATAATTTGAGACAGCTGTAAATCACATCAGACAAACTCCAAGCACCTACTCACAATGCTCAGCCTATTTCAGACTTGTGAGTGGACACAGTATCTTACAACAAAGGGGTAGAGGTGAGGATGAAACAATCTCATCTTTCAGGTACAAAGGTCTTTCTTCATGCCTGAAACAAAAGGAGCAGTTTTCAAAGGCAACTATGAGGGAAAACTAAAACATTTGGAGTTTAGTCCATCACAGGATGGACCAAATATGTGTGACCTAATCACTGTGTTTCACTTGAAGCAAAATAAGGCACAGTCCCACAAAGAAGTTTCTTGGTACCACATGGAGCAGTCCTTCACTGTGATGCTGAGCAGATGCTGCTGGCAGCATTTGGTACAGCTGGAACTGGCCAGGCTGCCTAGTCCTACCCTGATTCTCCTTTTTACTCTATCCCTTTGACTTGCTAAAATAAAGCTACTCAGAAATTCACTAGGTTAGAATGGGGCATCTAGGGAAGGAGGGAAAGAAACCAGACATTTTAATTAAAGAAAATAACACTCTTCTGCAAGATAATGGCTCAGCATTGAGATATAAACTGTTTTGGTCAAACAACAGCAGATGTGTAACTCCTCATGACATACACCCCAGTACATCTGACAGAACTACAACATGTCTGAAGGTAGTCACAGCACAAACGACAAACAGAAAGGACTTCATCATCTTTAATACACAGGCAAAGCCTACAGAGGCCACAATGACATGTCTCAATGTAACTGGGTAAGTTGCCACAGATATATGTTCATATTAGAGACAAAAACCAGCTGTACATGTCTCTAGGGCACTGTTCTCCAAAATTATCTTGGGGGTTACACTTGGCAAATTCTGATTTAAAAATCAAAGCAGGTACATTTCCTCCCCCTCCCCCCCTAATTATCAAGAAACAGATTTACTGAATTGAGCCCTTACTGGCAATCCAGCAGATGGGAAAAGAGGGTAATTTTAAAAAAAGATACAGAACAGACAAATACAGACACAGGCCCCCAATCTCATCAGTACATTGGGGCATACATGCTTGCAACATGAACTCCATAAAGCTGTATTTTATACAGCTGCATTTTAAAAACTGCTGGACTGCTGACTCTCCTCAGGTGTCTTCAGAATTCAGTTCAGTAGGTTGGCAGCTACACAGTCACACAGATTTCTCTTTTCCACCTGAAGAAGCAGAGTTTCTGTCTATAAGAGGGAGGAACAACATCATCAAAAAACAAGTGTCAGCATTGTAAAACTAATTAACTCCAAAAGAAAAGTCAATTTTACTTATATTCTACAATTTGCAACTAGTGGTATGAGGTGAGTTTTGGGGTAAAAATCAGAGCTATTGGTTACTACTCTGCAAACTGATTTCACTTTTGGTGGATTAATTGGCATTCCAACATAGCACTACTTTCTGTGACATGGGGAAAGTTATTTTTCTTTCTTAAAATCTTATTTCAACAGCACAAACTGGAGCATAAGCTCAGAAATTTATTAGAGGCTTAACTCCCCCTCCCCACCCCTCCCAAATAATGTCAGAAATTTTATTTTACTTAAAAGCAGACTCAGAATTTAAATTTAGACTGTTACAGCCTAAACCCACTGTCAGTGAAGAAATTCACTTCAACTTCTGCTGTTTCACCAATAGGAAAATTCAGGAGTTACTGATAGCATGCTTTGGAGCCTAAAACAGATGAGAGGTGCTGAGCTGGCATGGAGCCATCACAGTTCAAACACCTGACGGGATTCTGGCTTCTCTAAGGAAAGGGATCCCAAACTGGTGAAAGCAGAGGTCTCTGGGTTGAACAGAGGTTCATCAATATCAGGAGATCTCTGTTGCCCACAGATCTGTGTTTCTGAAGCAATGAGGGTGGATTGGGAACTTCTGAGAGCTGGAGCTGGGCATGATCAGAAAGGCCTGCACCCTCTTGATGTCTGAGGTTTCAGCTTTCATGTTTTTCAGATTCTGTACGCCTAGGGGTGTAGTTCTGAGCCACATATTAAGTGTTTGTAAGCTCTCTTCACAGAGTAGGGAGACAAAACAAATCCCTTCTTGCTGAAGACCAAGGACAACGGGCACAAGTTTCAGGCCCAAAAGCACAAACAACAGTGGACTGAAGAGAGAAAACAAGGATGGGACTTCATAATCTGAAAATGTAATTGGACAATTAACCCCAATATGTAAATAAACCAAAACTTACAAAAGTGTGAGACCTCGTGACCAATCATTAATTTTGTGACCATTTTGGGTCCACCCTGGATGTAGCCCCGGCCAGGTTCTTGTACTGCCCAAGGCATACCCTTAAAGGCCTTTTAATAAATTTCTACTTTATTCTCTTAGCTCTGCCTAGTGTCTGTTCCAGGTCAGCCTTCCCAAGACATCACTCTCAGCCTACCTGTATGAGAAAAGGTTGAGGACCAGGCAGGGGACAGTGGGGCTACATAAGGAAATCTGGGAATCCTTCCTCTCTAGCACATACACACAACACACACACACTAGGGTTTTGCTGGCTGTCTGGAACACTTGTTGTTTCAGTAGATGCATGATACAGCAGAGATGTTTGACATCAACATATCTTCACCACAGTTTGTCTATCATGAGTTGAAGCTGTACCTGAAAATCAGCCTGATCCAAGAGAGAACTCCCTGCTATTGTCATGGGACACAGCTGTGGGAAATCTACTCACCAAATTAATCCCTACTGGTGCAACACATAAGAAAAAGGCATTATGAAGACTACCAACTCTAAATGCCAGTCAAACCCATCCTTAATCTGCCTTACTTGTGATTTTGGAAAGAGATGGAGTTGCCATGGGATTAAAGGCTGTGTTTCAAAGGCTGTGTTAATCATTGGCCCACATCAGCTAAAGGCACTTAGAGAAGACCTGGGTTGAGGCATCCTGCTCTCCACTTTCCTTCTTAGTGTAGGAAAAGCCATCAGGTGCCCAGGCTTTTTTCCCCAGATGATCCATCTCAAGAAAAACCACAGCCCTGTGGTTTTATATTAAATCAGGTATCACTTTTGATTGTTTCAGCTGCCCTGCAAAACTGAAAAGATCTGATCAGGCTTTGCTAATCATTGAAAGGTTTCTCAATCACCACCTTCTCACCACCTCACTGACATCATTTGCAATTGTTTGAATAAGGAAGGTTGACAGCATGCCAACATCTTTAGAGCTGAGCCCTAAGGCTGCTTACCATCTTATATATCTTTAACTACATTTTCAAGACTTTCTTTTTATTTTCAGGGACACATCTAGCTTACTGTGCTTTAAACATTTGAAATAACCACTGACAGTTTATAAAGCAATAAAGAACAAAATGAATGTCAGTAAATACAGCTTTGGTGTCTGTTCTGTGAGCATGATCACAAAACTACTTGCACAAAGATTTGTTATTACTGCCTGGTAGGTTAAATCCTATTTTTAAAAAAAGCAACACCCAACCAACCAAGCCCAAACTAGGAAAACAAAACAAAACAACAAACCCAAGCAAAAACAATGAAAATAAATCAAATTTTGAACCTACAAAAAAAGATGTTAAGTTTTAGCTAAAAATGCAGTTACTGATCTCTTTAAAGTTGTAATGCAATGTCCACTGGTTAACTGAAAAATGGGCTGGAGTTCTGAAAACGAGTGCAGACTTAGAGTGAACTGTGTAGCCCATAGACTGGATTTCTTTTCCAGGATTTGTTTTATAGTTGACTCCCTACTGGGCACTGTCCTGAGGGGCTGTAGATGCCACAGGGACTGGCTGGGAACTGGCTCAGTGGTTGTGGTGGGAGCAGCTTCCTCCCAGCAGCACAAGAGCCCTCTCCCCAGTTTATGATGACATCCAGCACTTTGGCTGAGTGATGAACCACAGATATCCCCAGAAAATATTGCTCAGAGTTTGCTCTCACTGCCAAAACAACTACTGCAGCCTGCTCTGAGGGGCCAGCAGCAACAAAAAACAGTACAGAGAGGGGTAAACAGATCTGATGTGTGTAGGAATCAGCCTGTCAGAAGTGGTCTGTAACCCTTCTCGTGCAGCCAGCCTGACAAGTAGTGAGGGATCATCACACCAGTGTAGGTTACAAACACAGCTAGTGATGGAAAAGGAAAGAGATCCAGTCTGTGGCCATCATAAAAGGGTCTGTGACCTATGCTAGGATCAGTTTGATTTAAAACAGCATGTAGATCAACCCAGAGCCAAATGAAGTGTGAAAGCTCTTGAGCAATATTCTTGTGCAATAAAATTATACACAGGCTTCCCCTGTACAGAACTGCAGGGTAAGATGTGCAGGAGGAATTAAATGAGAACTTCCTCTCTAAGCTTTTGGGAATCCCTCCCCCTCTAACACAGGAGCTGCTTAGTCATCATCTAACAATCTT
The DNA here is from genome assembly GCA_013389925.1 of Aegithalos caudatus. Taxonomy (NCBI): domain Eukaryota; kingdom Metazoa; phylum Chordata; class Aves; order Passeriformes; family Aegithalidae; genus Aegithalos; species Aegithalos caudatus. The sequence continues at coordinate 883,584 of WEIU01000098.1, read as the reverse complement.
GCCTGCAAACAAAGCAGAATTTTTCAAGGAAATTAATGTCTCCGGTGGGAATATTAGCAAAGGGATTTATATATTCAAGGACAGGAATATTTGCCCCACAAAGCAGCAAAACAGACTAAAATGGTCAAATGTGAAATATATATGTGGCTGAAAGCAGTGGTCCTAAACCCCTCAGTTTGCATTAAATTGTGCCACAGCTGAATAATAAAAGAATAAAAATACCCTAGAAGGCAGTTCCAAGAAGTCCTCAGCTATTAAATATTTCCATGTCTTTTGAGGATGTAGGTAGAATGCTTAGCTTAATGACTAGAATAGGCCTGTTCTAGTTGTGGGGAACTGAAAGATTTCAATATGAATTCAATTATTTAGACTTTAAAGTGATAGGTTTGTTTTCATGGGAATATATCACATTTTCAGTCTTGCTATCAAATCTACAAGTGTGAAAGCACATTCATCTCACCTGACTTTTTTCTATCCTCATTTTATCTCTTTGGCTGTCTTTTATTTTTTTTTTTTTAATTATTAAAACATAGTTGCTATCTTTGGGGTTCTTATTGCTACTTCTGCTTTGGATAGCTGTGTTTTATAAAGTTTTTCTCTTGATCTTCAAGCTGAAGGTTTCATAAAGGTCACTGTCATAGCCAGACATGCAGAGAAAAGTTTAAGAGATTTTGCAACAAGATGTAGAAATTCTGATGAAAAGTTCAAAGGTTTGCAGAAGGAAGAGGTATGCTAGAACCACTTTACAGCACATCTTGTTTGGGCTGCATAAAGTACTCAGCAGATTCATTAACAAGATTTCTTCATGAAGCCCAAAATACATTTGACCTGTAATTATTGAACAGATTTTATTTAGCTGTAAATGCGCTACATTCCTTTCTGGTTGTGCTGGAATGTTTGTTTATTTTTTGGAGTATGTCACAACTCAAGGCATCTTAATTCATGCACTTGTATTTTCACCTAAACATCAAGGACCCTGCTTGAAGTAACCTCAAACTGCTCCTCAAAGACAATAGTTCACAGGCTTTGAGCTGTGCACAACCTTGACCATAAACTGGAAAAGCAGAGAAGTTTCAGTGCCTTCTGTTGAACAATCTGTGCAGGAGTGTGGAGTGTATCTACAGCACTTCAGCTAAGGGTACCCAGGAGGTGGGGACAAAGCCACCCTCCTGGGACACCACCATCTGACAGCAGCTGGGCACAGGTAGGCACAGATTGCAGGTTGCAGCAGTGAGACAGATTCAACATCCCCCACAGAGGGAAGGTACCAACCCTGGCAGATTCTGCACACTGACTGCAAGCCAAACAAGTTTCATTCCCTATGCTCTTCCACTCTGTGGCATTTTTCATCATTATGAAATCGGAGAAATGTAAAAACTCTCTACAGATGATGTTCTCTCCCTTAGCTTCTCCCCCAGGATAAAAGCATGTGCAGGGGACTATTTTATTTTAGTAGGCTTTTTGTTTGATCTGGATCTTTCCTTTTTGGGTAATAAATATAAATGATACTCTCACCTTACACCCCCTGACATAAAAACAAAGGTGTGTGCTCAGCATTTGGAGTGAGAAGAGCAGCACTAATGGCTATAATTTGGCAAGAGAAGGATAGTCAGTTCACACTTTTCTATACTTCCCGTTGTCCTTGATACCCCAAAGCAGAAGAATTCCACATATTATTGCATAGAGAGATGAAATGTAATTAACCAGCCTCACCTTAGAACACAGGACAGTCCAGTTCACTGAGGGTGCAACACCCATCCACCTTGTATACCTTTATGCACAGAATTTTCTTTTATATTAGGAAAAAAAAAAAAAAGACATTTAATGTTTCCTTACCCTTGTGTCTAGATTATATGCTGTCTTCTTTAAATCCTGCAGAGCTCTCTGCATGAACTCAAAGGCATGGCAATCAACACAGGGGCGGCCTAGGAGAGCATTTAGGAGAGAATCATGACTGTATGGCATGAAGAATTAACCAGAAGGATTAAACAGTGATTTTGAGTATCAGAAAAAGCTACAGAAAAGAGTGCAGAGTGAGTACTGATGTAGGTACTCCTGAACAACCCAGGTAATTGTAATTGGTTCACTATGACAGTCCACCCAGCCTCTCAATTATAAAAGAATTACTTCAAATTTTCATTAATATTTTTCTTCCTGCTATATTGCTGTTCCACTTTTCCTTCCATGGCTTGTTGTATGGAAACATGAAACCCTTAACTTGAGCTTTTCATTTTGCTTTCATTAACCCTGGGTAAATTTTCAACCTTATCTTCAGGTTTTTCAGAAGTTATGTCTGAAAACATGAACCTAGAAAAATCTCGTCTCCTAATCTAACAAATGTGAGCTCCAAATAGAAAACTAATGGGATAAAATTGACTACAGTATCTTAAAGACAGACCACTTCAGCCTCTAACTTTGAATATGATACAGCTTAGCCCAAACAAATGCCCTGTTACTAGCAGGCATTGCTGATAAGCAGAACTGCTGCAATCTGGATTTACTGGAGTGTCCAAGGGAGCATTCCCAGATCGAGACACTCAGACTGAAGGCCACAAGGCTTGCTTTGCCTTGATCACCATGTAACACAGATCTGTGCCCTAACAGACAGCAGTTATGAGACAGAGCAAACAGAGGCAGAATAAAACATCTTTAACTCATCAGGCCCTACATCTGCTCTCAATTTTGCCTCTCAGGGCCTGTGTCTGGCTGACAACTTCACCAGAAATACTGCAGAAGTGAGAAATTCTGAGCCCAGGTTTAGTTTGCTCTTTGGGGTCTGGTGTGAATGAAAGGATGAAATCTAGGCTAATGTTGGAAAATCCTGCTGAGTCTGTGGCTTGTCTGTAAGCCCATTTTGCTAACACTTATGTTGGACTGTACATGCCTTTGACATGCTAGAGACTGAGCGTTCAGTGCTAACCAGCAACCAGGAATTCTGCCTGCTGGAGAAAGGGAGCCTGCCAAATTCTTTAACTGGCTAAGAAAAAAAAGAAAATGAGATAAACCCTTCCATTAAAGTATTAAAGACCTGCTCCATCATTGTTGTACCATCACCCAACTCCAGTGTTATTGTATATACACTGAACAAAAGGAGAAGACACCAGTTTTTTACATTAACAACTTGATGCAAGGACTTGTCATTATGTTTATAAACTAAAATAAACACAGATCAGTGAAGGAAAATTAGGTGGTTGAAGCCCCCAAGACTAGGGGTTGACAAAATGCTTTCTTGGCATTTTTGTTGTGAATTTTTTAATAGAAAATTATTACTTTAAAACAGCATTCTCAAGAACAAAATTTAGTGAACAGCCAATATCAGTTGAAAAAGAACAAGTCTCAGTAACATTTCTGAAAAGCAAATAATGATTGGTGGCATAGAAAGGACTAATACAATGGACAAAAGAAAAGGTGCAGAACAGTGGCAGATTTCAGCTACAAGCAAGACAGCAACAGGCAGGAGACAAGGATAAGAGAGTGAAAAGCTTTGGATGCAGGAGCAAAATAGCACTGGTAGGTTATCACATTGTGGTTTTAAAACAATGTAAGCAAGACATATCCAAAATAGTTTGAGTTATTTGGGCAAACTTCAGAGTCCTGCAACAGGAGAACTGCAGTGGGGGCTGTAGGACTGCAGCTGGTACGTACTTTCAGCTGGAATGGCTGTCCCTGCTTCTTGGTCAGCTCTCACAGGCTCTGTGACAAGTAGTGCAACCACAAAAACCAAAGAAACTGTAAGGATGGCTCTTCTCAGAAGGCAGGGTGCCAGCATCTTGGGAATGGGTGCTTCTCTGCTAGTCAAGAGACAGAAACAAGTTAGTGAGGAGCACTACAGGTACAAAAGGTTTTGTTACAAAGAAGTTAATGTTCCTGATGGGTAAAGTATTGTCAGTATTCCTCTGAAAGAAAACAAAATACCAGAAAATCTAGAGCATGGGGAAAAGTTCTCTGTACCATTCCAGAGTGAAAAACTCAACTGGCAGAGAACACCTCTGCACAAGATAAGAAGTCCCTGGAGTGTCATTCGTTTCATTCGAAAGCCAGGATGCCAGCAGCTTTGCCTGGTCTGTGACTTTTTTCTAACTACAGTCACAGACATGAATCTGGAGATCTGGTTCACTGTTAGACTTTGAGATCAAAACTGCAGGGATTACAGAGCTGGTTGAAACAGAATCTGGAAACAAGGTCTTTGGCCTCTGGCTTGCTTTACTGCATATTTTCACAAGCATAGTAACTAAAGTTAACCACTAGTGTTATACAGCATGCTAATTAAAAAAAACCTCCTTTATGAAAGTATTTGAAGGAAAAGACTTTTGTTAAACCTCCACAAATTCATAGCTAGAATTTCTGATACTAAATGCATCAAAACTCTTTGACCTTCTGTTTCCCCTCCTAATCTGGGCTTCAGGCTGTTATTTGCAGCCATCCATTTGTTCCTGAACACCACAGCCAGGCCACACCATGCCCTGAGGTTGGTACAACCTGGTCCAGCAACAGTTTCCCTTCACACAGAGACAAGTTTTTTTCATAAGTTTCAAATTAAGTATTTTCTTGACCCAACAGATAAGCTGTTCAGAGTGAAAGGGACTGACTCAAGTTGCAATTGCTTGTTAGAAATCTCAATCCAAGCCTCAAGGATTCTGGCACACTGCTAGGGAGCTCCTTAGCTCAGCCAAGTTTACCCTTCATTCCTGTACATCAAAAATGGAAGAAGTAAAGACTTAAATAAGGCTAAGTTATGGCAATACAATAAAATCCACATTAAAAATCCATTCAGCTAACTGTGGGAAAGCAGAACTACATTCTGCCTCTTTCTGATTTTCAAGTTGACACTTACTGAGCAAAAGATGTTGCATAAGAGGATTAGATCTGCATGTACTGAATTCAAGAGTACAGCACTCCCCAGAACAGATTGTATTTCACATTTAGAAAGGCAGTACATGGAGGCAGGAGAGGGAAGGGTTTTCCCCATTTTGCCACAAACACAGAACAGAACAAGACTGCTCTTCACTGTGTGTAATCCACCTTTCCAGACACAGCTAAAGTGAAGGTGCAAATTCTGCACAAACACTTGCAGTATGTGCAAATTAGCAACTTGCCCAGTGAAGGAGCAGCATTATACACAACTCCTTGCTGTGCACCTCGACCTAAACACAAGAGGAGGGAATGGTTCAGAAGCAAGAGACAAACATGCATGAGTAAAGTCACAGATATACTTGAGCCCATGGCAAAAAAAAGAGAGGGTAATGTAATTTCTATACCCTCATATTGGGTTTCCTGTCCCACCCACTATTTAGATCTGATATGATCCTTTTTCTTATCTATATAATCCCTAAAATAAATGAATTAAAATCACTACAAGTGGCTTTGGGTTTTATGCTTTAATTAATAGTGATCTGCAATTAAAACAAGTACAATCAAAAATACCAGTCTTTGCAATAGGATGCAGCAGAGTGTCCCCAAGTAATAGTAAATTAGGACAACACCAGCCTCTTTTGGAAGTACCTGATGAAGAAGCCTCCTGGTCAGTAGGAGCAGAGGCTATTCTCATAGTTGACTATGAGTACTACAAAGGTTCAACAAAAGAAAACAAACACACTGTTAAACTTACTTTGGGTACCTTACCCAGCACCCACCCCAGAGTCAGCTCAGTTTTGTATGTGAGCCCCACTGCAAAACAATTGCTTCTCTAGTGCAGCAATCATCATAAATCACACCTAACTCCTGCCTCTTAGTTATTGCATGGGAATTTGCAAGGAATAATCATGAGAGGCTTCAAGGGTGGTCTCTCTGCAATACAACTGGGAACAGAGACAGATCTGTGCATGGACTTCTATGAAAGAGAAAAGTCACCCCCTTTAACAAAGCAAAAAATATCAGTACCTGATCTTTCTCTTGTCTTTGTGGTGGTTTCTTTGAAATGGCCGCTGCAAACTGCTAAGAGAACAAGTGCAGCATTTCTGAGCATGTGCACTGTCTCTTTTTAACCTTCTCTGAAAGAGGTTATTACTATGGGGAGATTTCTGCCATGGCAACAATGCAGAGCACTGCAGCACGCAGCGCAGATTTAAAGAGGCACAGGCTGTGTCTCCCAGGTCTAGGGAAGGATGCTTCTGCTCTGACATACAAGATCCAGCAGTGACTCACCTGCTTTGGGTAAGGTTTTTAAAGCCAGGTCATTTGATTAATCACTCTTGAAGTCTGCTGAATGGTTTTCCTGAAGTCTGAGCAGCTGCATGCGGTGCCTGGTTGGACAAATTTGCTTCCCTGGAGCCTGAAAATACCTGTGACAAACCACAGCTGCTTTATGGGAAATGAGGACAGACCAGGGATTGCACTCAGGAATTGTTCAGTGCACTGCCTGCCATTTGAATGGTTCTGAGTTACAGGGGTCATAAGCACTCATGCCTGCTTTCCCAGGTGTTTCTGTGATTCCAGTCCCAGGTCTGCCAGGAGCAGCTGCAGCCACTAAAACTCTGAGTGGGAACTTGAGCCTAAACTCAGAACCCCTCTTTTTCAGTCTGCACTTCTATCACCCCATGAGCTGCACTCCAGGACAGCACTGACTGCACTTGTTCTGCATGCAATAATACAGTGGAATACAGATGATAGGAGTGATCTTGTCAAATCAAAGCTAAGTTCAGGGATTACATCACCCCCCCCAAAACCACATTTCCCATCACAAATTAGACACTAGCAGTGCTTGTTTCAGAGAGAATGAGCCCAGCTGAGGGCAGGCACGGCACTGAGGAGTGTGCACAGACCTTCAAAAGGGCTGTGCACTGGGTTTGCTTTAGCTGGTTCAGAGGAGACTCAATCTTCAATGATTTCACAGTGAAAGCTGGGGGCATTCTGTGCCCAGGAAGGTCAGGCACACAACTTTTTTTTTTCTTTTTTTTTTTTTTTCATGAGCAGAAACTCTTCAGAATTATGACTGAATTGCTGGCTAACGTTTTTCTTTTCAACTTGCTCTATAACCTATGTCTCCTCTACAGCTCTAGAGAAATGGTTTGTTCCCATTAATTCAGGTAAGTAAGTAAGAAGCTAAAATTTCAGCTTGTTGAGTGTCTATGCTGCTGTATGAAGTTACAGCACCCATGAGCAGAGTCAAGAGGGGATTAATTATAGCACTGCCATCCTTATACATCACAAAAACAGAAATCTGGGGAAAATTATTTTTAGAGACTGTTCTTCTGGGAAAACAAGATTTAGCATTGCAGAGATAACCATTTGGTCTGATTTAGTATCTGCCTATACGTACATTACAAATGCAAGACTTTTTTCATGATCACTCTCCACCCTCTAATCTCACACCTAGGCCTGACTTCCTGATAAATAACATAGATATTCATAAAGACACACACACATACACCACCTGCCCCCTCTCTCTCTATATGCCTTTTCTTAGCCTGATCATTCCCAGTAAATTTGTTCTCCTGAATCTTGTCCTTTCTATATCACAACCATAACAGCAAGCAGCCGGTCCTGGTACCTTGGGTGTTATCACTATCACTGATTCATTCTTCTAGACCCATGCAATGGGCTTCCAAGACCACTAAATAAACTTTTAAAAATCTATTTCTGCCATTCAGATACTAAATTGCTTGCTCTAAGTATCCCATACCAAGTATTGTAATGTCTCTTCTTTAGCCTTGTCTTAGACCTATTTATCCCTCAAGAAACAACTTCCATTCCAGTGTTTTAAACACATTTCCTCTTTATTCACTTCTCTCCACTCTGCACACTATTAAGCACCAGTTTTTCTCTTCACTGAAGCTAAAATTTTCTCAAGTGGAAAATATCAGTTCACAAAGGAGGTCTTCTGTATAGGAGGCAGACATTCCATTTCAGGATATTTTTCACAGAATCAGAGAATGTCCTGAATTGAAAGGGACCCACAACAATCATCAAAGCTGAGCTCCTGGCCCTGCACAGCACCATCCCTAAGAGTCACACCATGGGCATGAGAGCACTGTCCAAACACTTCTTGAACTCTGCCAGCCTGGTGACCATTGCCATAGGCAGCCTGTTCTGGTTCTCAGTCACCCTCTGGGTGAAAAACCTTTTCCCAATGTTGAACCTAAACCCCTCCTGACTCAGCTTCAGGCCATTCCTTGGGTCCTGTCCCTGTCACCACAGAGCAGAGATCAGGGTCTGCCCCTCCTCTTCCCCTCAAGAGGAAGCTGTAACTTCAGTGAGATCTCCCCTCAGTCTCCTCCAGGATGAACAGACCAAGTGCCCTCACCCACTCCCTGTATGGCCCCTCCAGACCCTCACCATCCTCGTGGCTTCCTTTGGAAACTCTCTAATAGTTTAATGTCTTTCTTATATTGTGGTGCCCAAAGCTGCCCCCAGCACTTGAGGTGAGGCCACCCCAGAGCAGGGCAGAGCAGAGTGGGACAATTCCTTCCCTTGCCTGGCTGGAGATGCTGAGCCTGATGTTCCCAGGCCATGCTTGGCTCTCCTGGCTACCAGGACACACTGAAAAAATTTGAATTTTTAAAAGTATTGAAATTTTTATTTGGAAAGTATTTTGAAAAATATTATTTTGACAATTTTCAAATTTTGATAATTTCTGGCTTTCTGACTCAGAATTATTTGGTTTTTAAAATGAAGCTTAATGCAATAAAAATACATTGCATAGTGGGAACAGAATTGCAGAATTGAATTCTGTTCATTGAATTGCAAAGTGGGAACCGCTCTCATTTAAAGATACTGAGTGAGGCACAACCCCAACAGAACATTATAACCCCAACAAAAACTTTCATTGTCTTATATCCCTTATGCACAAAGCCCAGGTCACAGAGCTGCTAGCTCAAGGGCACCTGAAAATTGGAAGTACAGACCAGGACTGGAACTATACAGCACCTGCACAACACCCTCAGTGGTGTGTCCAAAGTTGCTGTGGTGTTCATGAGGCAGCATGGGCTGAGTATGAACAGTGACATTTGCATGAAAGCTGGAACAACTTGCATCCCCAGCTGCCCTTGGGGATCATTCATGAGGAAAGCAGAGATAATTTATAGCTTCATTTTATAATGAAGTCAAACACAATGGAATTTTTTTCTAGATCCCCACCAGCTAAGAAAGATCAAAGCACTGTTATGAGATTTCATTTTTTCATCTTGATAGCATGTCTTGATACTATAAATATTTCTGTGGGATTGGAAGAAAAGCTGGAGCCTTTACCTCTAAGCCTCTTCACTGCTTGGTCTCTCCTTGGCTCCTAAATCTAATATCCTGTCACTACAGAAAACTTTCTTCTCTCACTAAAGAAAACAGAGTCTGTCATTTCTCCTGGAGACATTTTTACATTTTCTCATAGCCTGCCCTCTAAATCATGGTAAAAATCTCCCCACAAGGTACCATCTTGTCTTCTATCAACTACACTTTTATGCTTTACTTCTGCCACAAATCCCACGAAGCAGAGCCTGGGGATGAATCTGGCTGGGCCTGTGGATGCCATGCAAATGTGTTTGTCATACCAGTATGTCCCTGCCTCACACCCCTGGCTGTCACCCCTGTCACCCCTGTAATCCTGGGCTGTGATATCTCCAAGGCAGGGGCTGTGTTTGCTCTTGTTGGCACAGCACCACAAGGCTGGAGTGTTGATAGAGGGCTCCAGGCACATGTGATGTATGATAAAGTCAAACTACCTAAAGCTGGTCTCATTGTCCCACACTCTGATATATGAGCTATTCCTAGAGCAAACCTCTTATTCTTTTCCCTCCAATGTAAAGCTTTTGGGATGTGTCAGAGTGACCGGATTAGGAAGTGAAGCCTGCCTTTGTTCCCTGAACAGGTCTCGCCTATTTTGGTAGCAGCAAATAATTGCAATTGTTCCCCGTTCCATTTTCCCCACCAGTAATTTTAGGAACAATCTCCTTGTCACTAATTGAATCCCACAGTCCCTATCTGTCAGAGTATGGATCACCTGAAGTCATTCTAGGACCCAAAAATCTTGAGTTTCAGCACAACACTAAGGCTGGGCACACATCCAAGTCTGACTTTTCCACGCAGACCTCAGGGACACCTGCACTGTCAGAACTACCTACTGCTTTTTGGATGAGATGCTCAATTGGGGTCATATCTTCCTGCATCTCTCTGGGAGCTGAGAAGCATCTAAAAATCCCATGGCAATATTCAGGAAGGGTTATCATTAACTGACACATCCCTGGCTTGCACTCTCCCTGTGCACCCTCCTGCACGCACACCTCTGGGGAATAAAGCTGTGCTTGAGCTATTTCAGGGTACATAAGTGTTTAACTTGTTTGCAAATTCCACATGTCTTGAGAACTCTGCAGCAATTAAATATGCAGGCACTTGAATGGGCTTTGAACTAGAGGGGAACAAATCTCTTACTTCCCAAGCTCCCCAATCTGGAACCAGACTTCAGAGTCCAGGGGCCTCTTCTAACTCTGGAGAGATCTCTCAGCTGAAAAACAGTGCACTGTTAGCCAGTTTCCTTGCAAAGGCTGCCTGGAAAAAGAGTAATTGAGGAAACTAAAGAAAGTGAGATTGCTGAAATTGGAAGTATATTGATGACCTTTTTTTTTTTTTTCAAAAATATGTTTATTATCCAAAGTCTGCATCGGGGCTCTCAAACTACAGAAATCAGAAGATCCACATTCAGGGGGTTCCAGATCCATGCTCTGCTTTATGAATCAGCCCCTTCCCAGACAAAAGACTAATCCAGGATGATTTTTATGACACCAATACTTGGATCTAATTGAGAATCAATATTGCTGACATTACAATCTCTATGATTTAATAGCTTAAGGATGGATGTATGTTCACATATTTGTGTTTGAAAACTGCATCTCTAAGTTGATTTCAAGTTTACAAGGTATTTGCAAGCTGATAGATGTAGTTTCTCCTTCATGCATTTTTTTCTCCTTTCTACAATGACAGTGCTACAAATTGTGAGCTGGATAGTACTGCACTATCCTGATGTTGCACTAGCTGTGACTGCACAGTTTTCAGCTAAAAGCTTACTCATATCTGCCTTTAAAATACCTTGTAAATTAATTCCTCATTTGTGATCCTGGGATGTTTTTAGACTGAGGTGAAAGGCAAATAAGCAATTAAAATTTCATAAGTATCACTACTGTGGCCATAATGTTGGCTGAAATCCAGGCAAACAGACCAGAACCACCACTGTTAAAAGCATAGCTAGGTGGAGTCTGAGTAACTGAGTCAAGAATCAGTGATCAGAACTGGGACAGATTCCCATCCTTAGGAGGTCCAGAACTTGATCTAGGCAGGGATCAAGTTCTAACACACACTCACTAACAGATTACAATCCCTAAATCCTCAAACTCATCTGGCTGTCACTCTAGAGGGCAATGACCACCAGGGCAGGGTGGGTTACTTGTTCCTTGGATGGCAAAAAAAACCAACCCAAACCTGTAGATCTACAACCCTCAAAACAACAGATTATGTTCAGATTATGAAGAATCCTATGTCAGTCTTCTTATTTACAAAGCTACAGTTTGTAGTAGCAACTACTGTCGACCTGTGTTAGTACTCCCAATGCTGTCCAAATGTCCACTAGGGCATGTCCCACACAGCAGCTGAATTCCTCCCTGTGCTCTGACATCCAGTCTCAGTTTCCCAGCAATGTGTCCTTTCACTCCTATCACCCAGGGAAATATCTCAGCTTTCTTCCATACTCATGCTCTCGGTTTTGTTATTTCTGGGTTTCACTGCATGTGGTTGTAAAACACGGGTGTATGCAGAAAGTGGCACTTAAATATCTCATGCCCCAGCAGTATCAAATTCATTTTATAGAACACAATCCTGCAGCTCTGAGATTATGCAGAATGTACTTTAAGAGAGCTGAGAACAAATCAATCCTGTTCAGGACATTTGTCTGCATGAGTAGCTTCAGAAGAAATATGGTGAAAGCAGAGTCTGACCAGAATTAGAAAATGCTGCAAAATCTTCCCCTCAATAAAAGCCTTTCAATATTTGGCAACCTCCTGGGAGGTTGAAATGCTGAAATTTTCCACTGAAATGCTTCTTTTTCTCTTGAATTTCTTATCTTCACATCTGCCCACTTAAAAAGCAATAAAAGTCCCTACCATGGGGAAAAAAAAAAAAGTATATCCTAAGGAGTTGAAGATGTAGAAGGAAAACAAACAAATATGCCATGGTGAGAGGTGTATTAAAAAAACTCTAAAACAGATGGCATTTCAGTACATAAAGAGGGCTTAGAAGAAAGAGGGAGACAAACTTCTTAGCAGGGCCTGTTGTGATAGGACAAAGGGTAATGGTTTAAAACTAAAAAAAGGTAGATTTCACTTGGATATAAGGAAGAAAATGTTCTGTGTGGATGGTGAAACACTGTAAAAAGTTATCCAGGGAGGTGGTAGACGCCTCATCCCTGGAAACATTGAAGGTCAGGTTGCACAGAGCTCTGAGCAGACTGAGTGGAAAATGTCCCTGCTCATTGCAGGGGGGTTGAGCTGGATGGCCTTTGAAGGTACCTTTCAACCCTTTGATTCTATGATTCCATGAACTACAAAGTCTTGTTCACTTTATCATTACCATGATTTCTGTGGATTACTGGTTTTAGAAATTTAGACTTCGGCAAATCAAGAAAAAGGTGATTTTCACTGTTGTGGTGGAACCCAGAGCTGTCAGGACACTGTAAGCAGGTCTGTCTGATAGGTGAATCTGCCTGCCAAAGCAGCCAAACACTTCCTCCAAAATTCAGCACTGCCTGCGTGGGAGTTGGACAGGAGCTTATGCAATTTTAATAGTTTGAAACTATGCTTGTGCTTAAAATCAGGAGTGGGTTATTTACAGTGCAGCTAAATTTTTAAAGTGAGGAGGAAGAGAACTCACAGAAGATATTTTACCAGGTGCTTAGAGATGTGCACAGGACAGTGTGGCAGTTGAGGGAAAGGAAGTGTCTCAGCTAAGCACTTCCTTTTCTTACTTAGCCTTTGCTCCCTTCATACACTGCTCTTGTCTCAGTTAACTTCTGCTATGATTTCTCATTCTCTCTAGCTTTTAGTTCTTTGTCCCCATTTGACATCTTATGTCTCTCAGCCCCTGATATTCTCCAATGCTCAGCTGCAGTGTTTGAACACTGACCCTTGTTTGGGCACTCAGCTCTCTGAATGCATTTTATCAACCCTCCAAGGAAATAGTTGCTTCTGCACATCTCCCCTGCCTTATCCCTCTGCCAAAATGCTGCTGTTCTGTAGAAAGATGGCTGGAAGAAGCACATTGTCTCCTTATCCCCTTGTAGTTGATAATCTGGCGCAGAGGACCACAGAGTGCAATGTAAAGGGCACCATGGAGTGTCACAGAATGACCCCTCCCTTGTCCCATCTGCCAGAACTAGCATCATCAGCTCAGCTGCCTCGCTGCTCCTAGCACAGCTACAGCCAAACAGACTGCAGGCAAGGTGAATGGAGAACAGAGGGAGAGTCCTGCTCTAAAAAGTCACATAACCACCCCAAGAACTCCAAATACACCTGGGAACCTCTCAAAATACTGTGGAGCTAGTGAGTGTCACAGGTTCCCTGAGACCAATCAGCAATTCAGTGTGGGTGCTGGGCCTGTGCTGAGTCAGTGTATATCAGATATTTGGGTACAGCAAGACACAAACACGCATTTTTAAAAAGAAGAATGTTATAGGCCGGGGAGGGCTGAGAGAAAAATCTGCCCAGTCTCTCTCCCAAAAAATAACAGCTGGCTCCAAGGTGAACAGGAGGTTGTACAAGTGCTGCTGGAAAGGCCCTCTCTAGAGATTCTCCATCTGTTTCACACTGAATCACATCTTGCCTTTTCTAGAACTTTCCACTTAATTTTAGGGATATGGGAAAGACAAGGCAGTGACCACCTGGCTATTTCTCTTCGTTTCTTCTGGGTGAGGGTCTGCAGGGGAAGGGAAGACCATCCTGTCCCCAGCAATTTGAGCAGTCCACAGTACCCTCCTGCATTATTTTAGGTGCTGTGTTTGAATTTGTGATAATGCAGAAGCTACTTCTTGTGTCCACATCCTAAAAATGGAAAGAGCAAGGGAGAGCTCTTGGCTGCATAGATATTTTTCTCTTGCCAAGGAATCTTCTCTGGGCCAGCATCCTGCATTTTTATCCCTGAGAGCAGCATCCTCTTCTCAAAAAAGAGGTATCTTTAACTTAATTTCTCACTACATTCTGGAAATTGCATCAGGAGGAAGGAAAAGGAGATTATGTGAGAGTTAAAAGACCAAATCTTTCAAAGCATAAATTCCTGCAATGTCTGGGCTAACAGTGCACTTGTGATAGGCTGATTTTTCTAACATGGGCAGACACCTCTCCAGAGTTACTGACCCTGAATCACTGTGGGGCAATGGGTTCACATCTAGGGCATGGGGATGTCATATGAGGAGATTTTTTAATAAGCAATTTGAAATAAACAGTTCCTCAGGATTAAAAAAGAAAAAATTCTCATGGATGTGTATATCTTTACAATATAGTTAAGGCAAAGAAAGGTTTTCTAGTAACATTAAATGAAGTATCCTTTTGACAAAGAGGTACCAAGGCTTTCTAGAGTGTTTTAAAAAGGATGCACTGTGCAGGCAGACAAACGTGGCTGCAGCATCCTGGGCTGTTAAAGTTGAATTACAACTTTTATTGTGATCCTCACTTAACCTCTCCAATTGCTATTTTTTTCATATACTGTCCTGGAACAGAAATTAATTCAGATAAAGCTCTTGAAACAGAATTTATGTACTGGTGTGAGAACAAAGCAAGCCTACCATTCCCTGTTGGTTCCAGTGGGTTTTTTAAGCCTGAAACGCTCCCACTTAGCTCAGCTGCTTTTGTATTTAAATTTGAATGGTTTTGAGTCAAAACCAAAGAACATCTGTTTGGCAGCTTTAAAGCTAGAAGTGTTTAACATTTTCCCCTTGATGTGCACAATTTGATTCACTGCCCCGTTGCACTGTTGCTACTGGAGGGGCTTTATGCATGGTTTAGAAGACAGATTGGTGGTGTGGGACACCCGGGATGGCCCACGGCAGCCAACACTGCTGCACCAGGGCCAGGAGCCACAGCCCCTTACAGAGGCTTTTGTGAGAGGCTGTAGCTGTCAGCTCCTGCCTTAAATTGAGTTCTGAGCTCAGCAAGAGCTGCTGCCTTCCAGAGAGGCAAAGAACCTCCCATCAGCCAAGCAGCTGTGGGACCTTGCTTCCTTGGGAGGCAGGATTGCCTGGTTCTGAACAGGTTTCCTTTCTAAGGAGAGAAAAAAATTATTCACTTCCAGACCAGAAGTATCCTTATCCTGAACCTCAGGAGAGTTTCTCCTCATTATTCTCCTCATTCCCCTCACTTAGACCTGCCAAGCTGCTTTTCTGCTCCAGGTCTGCTAAAAAGAAAAAAAAAAAAATTAAAGCATGTGTATATTCTGGAATTTTAAAATTCTGAGAGAGAATAAAATATTTGCTGTTTTACTATGAATTATTTTATTAGTTGGACTGTTTCTACTTAGTAAACTATTTTATTTATTGGAGGAAGTGTCAGATGTATATTTCTTAAAGGCTGTAATTAAGCAAGTCAGGAATCGTTAGATTATTCAAAAAGCCTGCTGCTTCTCATTAACTAATAGCAACTACCAAAACAAGTGATTTTTTATAGACCAGGTCTAGATATGTGTAAAAGTATATTGGAAAGCAGAGACACAGACTGTATTTAGACATCTCATCCTCATGCTATAGAATGCCCTAACTGGCAATTAATTTCTTCCAAGATGGAGTTGAAAATTGCCACTTTCTAAACACTGAAATTACCAGAGGATTAAGCTGTCACCTTTTCCATAAAAATGGCCTTTGAAGATTGATTATGCCATGAGTCACCTTTTATCTTGAGATCAGCTATTTAAATTTGATGTAGGTTGCATTTTTTTTGCAAGAATTTTCTATCTAGGTGAAAAAGAGGCTGGATATTGTGGTAAGGGATGTTTCTCAACCAATGAATTATGGCTCTTCTAACAGTGTTAAATTGCAAACGTCATTGGAGAAAAGGAGAATGGTGTAAAGGTAGCAGAAATGGTAACTTTCCAGAACAAAGAAAATACCATTTTAAGACCCCAGCTTCTGAGATAGACAAATGTTTAAAAGTACCTTTATAGCACCAGCAAAAATAAAAGCCATAAGAAAATATTTGGACTCTGTTCATGTCACACCATACTATGTTGGCATTTCCATTTGACATGCAGACTTGTCAGTTTTGATCATAGATGTGAACTACAGATGTTTTTAAAATACAGGATAGAGGAAAATAGAACCTGTGCTGAATGTTTATTCCAGGTCTAAAAAGGACTGAGATTTACAGTCATATGGTCAATTTTCCAGCTGTGCTAGTGATGGAGAGAGAACATATTGAGGTGCCCTCTGTTCTTTATCTTCAAAGTGGGTTTGAACCTCCAAACAGAAATAATTCCTCTGTCTCTAGAGACCAGCTGTTCAACAAGAGGTGGGAAATGAAGGGAGCGAAGGACAAGCAGCTTTGAAATCTGCTCATATTGGCATGGCTGAACTGTATTAACATATCACCTGGCTGACAGCATGTAAAATACAATTCACAGAAGATTTTCCCACCTGTGCATTTCTAAGTGCATACAAGAACATTAATAATACTATCCTTTTTCTGTCTCTCTGATGATAGACATGACTGTGACTGGTGTGAGGCATCCTTCATCTGGGTAACAGGCTTGCAGTGGCTGGGGCTCTCCACAGAATGAAAGAATGGGTTGGGTTGGAAGGGACCTTGGAGATGATTTAGTTCCAACCTCTCTGCCATGGCCAGGAACAATGTGTGCCACTTTTTGTTGATTAGATCTCTTTCCAGAGTCAATGCTGACACTGTGGAAAGGTGGCTGAACTGAGGATAGATAAAATAGGCAAGTTCCAGGCATTGTCCAGCCAGGAGCAGCCACTCACACAGCAGCCAACAACAAGAATTACTGCACATCAAACCACCCACCCAGTGCTGTGCTGCTGAGGAGCACCTGGATACAACCACCAGATCAAAATCCACCAGCCTACTTCAAAGGCATCTCTACTTGTGACAGATCCAGACTACTGCCTGGAAATCCTCCTCCATATGTGTTTTTACATGGCCTCATTGCTAACTATACTTTGCATTCATGTGCTGGGCTAACATCACATAAAATTTTCATATAAGTATTGTTACTCCCCTTCTACTCTTAGGAGGGAGAATGTGACATTTGGAGAGATTTTTTAGTTAAATGAATGATGTTTCTGTGTCAGAGACAGCCCAAAATCTATGTTCCATTTGGAGGAATGAGTAGTAATTTAAAATTACCCTTAACTTCTGCAAGAGTTGTGTCCTGAGCTACTCCCCAAAATGCATCCTACACTGGCAGTTATGACTGACACAAAGGATCCCTTGTTCTCAGCCACCTAAGCAGCCCTCTCTGCATCTGCATCTTGCTTGTCAGCACCAGCTTCCACAGCATTCTCCTGAAACCATCATCCAGCTCCGATCTCTAGCTGAGGACAGCAAAGACAGGAGGAACAATATCATGTGGGACTGCTGCTCACCACAACCCACACCTGCCAGCTGCAGCAACCTGATGAACTAAGTGTATCATATAACTTCAGAAAAGCTTCTGCGCTCAGACTGAATGGCTGCTGAGGTTTGTACTTATGGGAGATTTTTATAGGCATCTACAGAGTTGAAGATTGAAAGTGACCCTAAAATTTCCTGTAATAACCAGATTTTTTTCTTGTCCATCCTGCACACCTGTTCTTCACCTGGGGCTAACAGAAGTTCTAAATCCTCTCAAGCTGAAGGGCTTTGTTTACCCTTGTGGTAAAAAGCTCCCCAGTGCCTCAGGAACAGCACTGTTAACTCCACCCAACACCCCAGAGAGTGTCACTGACAGTTCTCAGGCCAGGCCACAGAGCAGCAAGGAAATACTGAGAACTGGAGTTTGTGTATGGGAAACCAGTGCAGAGATCAGGAATGAGTCTGACATGCCTGGAGATGTTTGAGTTGTTAAGGACACACACTGCAGTGCTCTGTAGCAGTTGTGTTTCCTGAGGACTCAGGGCATTGTGCCAAGTACACAGCACCCATGTAGATCTGAGAGCAGCCTGTGTTTCAGAATGCTTTCCTCCACCTCCACATCTCCTTACCAGCCAAATGGGATATGAGTGTCTCTGAGCATCTTTCCAGAAGCCTCTGAACTGATGCCTTCATGCAGCAAAACTGATCAGGTACATTCATGTCCTTTTCACCTTGGTATTTGCACTACATGAAGTATTTGCCTCACCTTTGCTGCTCCTTTGGATGCCCACTGGCCTTCTGTCTATTTACCACAGCAGGAAATAACTAAGTAGGAACAAAACTGAGTTAAAGTCTGACACAGCAATAGTATCTGGCAGATACCAATATTATCTGCCTGAGGCTTTTAAACAATCATTAATGTTAACAAAAGTGTTGAGCTCTATAGGTAGATGTCCCTTCTGAAGTTACACCACTGAGATGAAATTTAACCCTTCTTCACATTTGCAAAAGTCAATCAGGCTGTCATTGAAACAATGGAATAAAATCGCCAGACCTTGATCTCTTCCTGTTTCTATTTAAAGGTGATAAAGAGTTGATTTTACATAAGATCTCATCAGTGTTCCTGAGTCAGCATGATTGTTCTGGACTTCCTGGCATTCCAACAAACTGAGCAAGTAAGGTTATTCAGGAGCTTAGAGCCGGTATGGATGGAAAGGGAAAGGAGACAACATGCTGCCACCTTTTGGTTACAGAAATGAGAACAGATCTCTCAAGTGGAAATTAAGACATCTAGACTTATCTTCTGTAATAAAACAGCCTGAAAGCCCAGATGCTTCAAGATTCATCCCTACATGTTCTAAACTGTTGCTATAAGCTTATCTCACCTATTTCACATTTTTTCAGTCTTGCTTGAACTAATTAAAAATTATCAAGCAATAATTAATAATTTATCTATTTTAAAACATAAAGGCTTGACTTCTCTCACCTAAAACAAACCATTTGCATCACTAAACTGATTTGAGGAACATAGCTGCAAGAAATAGAAGGTACAAAATCTCATGAATTAGTAGCTTGTAAAAGTAAGTGGCTGCATGTCATGACTTCTGACACTTTCATTACTAGGTTTGTCATCAGTACTTTACAAATTCAGCTTTAACTGTTTGAATAAGATTTTCTGTGCTGGCTGACTGCTGAGGACCTGAAGGGTACTTTGTTTGCTTGTTTATTGGTTCAGCCGTTTATGAGAATAAAAGATTGAAGAATGACCATCTTAATAAAAGGAATGCAAGGCTTCTCTGTTAAAGTGTTTGTGAACCTCCTAGTTTGATGCAGAGCCTCAAAGTTTAACAGGGAAACTCTCTGCATCAGGAATGTGCTTCTCACTGCTCCTATGAATCATTGTACAAATTTGGGCCAAGTGATGAGCCTGTGAAAGCCTCAGTTTAAAAATGTTCTGTAAAAACTTATGGGGGCTTGTGAGTTTAAGTCCATGAATGTTCTATTACTTTCTGCTCCTGTGAGCCAGAGACTCTTTACATTTACTGCACGTATAGATTCACTGAGCATGCTGCATCCTCATGCACAAAAATCCATCAAACACTTGACTTCTTCTTTCTCAGTGCTGGCACGGAGTTCTCAATCTCTTCTCCTGACAAAAGGGTAATGTAAAGGTGGATCCTGTCTGCCTGTAGTGCAGAAGGAGGAGGAATTCTCTAACCACTACCAAAGCTGTGTTGGTGGGCCTGTAATGCCCACCTGGAGCAGCTGCAGACATTCAAGCAGAGCAGAGCAGAACTGTGCAGCAGACCTGAACCTGGCCCTGCTGCCACCTCAGTGCTGTTACACTTCACACATGGGTGCTCACGCAAGATGTCCCTGTCTCAGGAGAGACCTGCAGAGCTGAAATACACTAACAGTGCCACCCTACACTGTCTGCTGCACACACCCCACTGTTCTGCTGCACCTTGAGGATTCCAGGCTCATCTTGAGGAGTTCTAGGCTCTCCTGCCATTTGGAAGAGTATACAGAGGACTACAGACATGAGAAAACCACTAGGAATTATCTTGTTTATGCACTCATCACTCACAGACAGTCCCAGCAAAAGTACTCAAAAGCTTCCAGACACTGTCTTATAGAGATCAAGAGGCTGAAGGAGACCCACAAGAAGGCTGTTGGTAGGAATTTTAAAGCAAAACAACCTCTCCCCTATGTGTTATCACTTCTTCAAGGGGTTTAGCTCCATCACCCATCAGGAAAAGGATGAGAGGAACCGATTTTATCTTGCTCTTTTTAAGGAGGGAAGTGGTGCAATGAATTACAGTGCTTAATCTCTCAGGGTGAAGGGCATCCTGTTATCTTTCACAGGTCAGGACCACACTAATCATGTGGGCCAGTGGTGGGAAACAGCAAGACACATCCTTCCAGAGCTAAATGAGGCCTCCTTTTCATACCATCAAATTCCCCTAAGCCTCTTGGCAACCAGAATTCTTCCTCTCTATCTCAGCACTTGTCTTTCATACAGCTCCTGAGGTATTTTTCACCCATCTTTCAAACAAAGTGGGTTTCATACATTTAACCTACATACTAAATGCCAGCACAGACACATACTGAAGCCATATCAGCGTAGAGAGGCAGAGGAATACCAGGACCATTGGGCCTGATAGAAATATTTCAAGAAATGGTCTTTTTTTTTTTCCTCTTTCTTTTTTTTTTTTTTTCCTTTTTCTCTTCCTCCACCACTTTTCCATCATTTTTAGGGAAGCATACCTAGCTTGTTGGCATGGAGCTGTATATAGCAACTCAGTGAACAGAATGGACCATGGTATGGAGATGAGTCAGGATTGTGTGATGAATCAGATCTTGTCCAGAGAATCCCAGCTTATGTGTTGCAGACAGTGACTGCAGGAGGAAAAAAAGTAGTTCCAGGCTAAGGCATTTGTATGCAGCTCAGAAGGACTGGATTCTATTTTTGTCCCTCTCACAGACTACTAAATTAGCCACTTAAAAACCCATTTTTCATGGCTGGCCATGAACTGGGTACAGGGTTTTGCTGAATGTCTAAATTTTAATCTTGTGCTTTTATGGCTAAAAATGTAGCTTCAATGTAATGTAATTAGTTGTAATGCTATTTTCTCCTTAATTTATGAGGATGTTATCAAAATACACTGAATTCTGTTTGTGAAGCTCTCAGCTCCTAAAACTGTTGTATATAACTGAAAAATGCATAACAAAACTGGTAACTCTGCCTTCACAGCAGAATTTGAACAGTAACTAGTAAGGCATGGAGTCCCATAACAAGCACCCAAAAGAGAACAAACTCCTGAAGTGACTGCTGTCCTCTCTGGCCACTAATGAGCTCCTGTCATTAATGACTGCCTTGCAATCAAATACAACAGAAGGCAAATAAAAGTTCTGAAAACAACACAAATCCTGGCATTTTTTAGCTGCAGAATGCTTGACTTTGCAGCCTTAAAAGCTTTTATATTATTTTTGTCACCCTATGGCACAGCTCAGTGCCAGGGAGTCTGTTGTATCTGACGACCAGATTGCTGCTTAGTGTCTCCCTGCTATGCCTGACCTCCTAATGATGGTCTCCTAACCAGGACTTGAAGACACTTTAAGAAATAATATGAAATATTTATATCATTAATTTTTCCAAAGCATTTACTGATTTTTTTTTAATTACTAAGGATTTTAATTTTCCTCATTTTCTCTTTCTTCTTTTGCTCTTCTCACTTCCCTCCTCCATCAGTTTGAAAAGCTAAGTCCATGATGTTGCTTTTGAAAAGGGCATTAAGAGCTGCCAGAACATTTTCCTGCAAGCTACTTCACATCACCCAACACTAAGAAATGGATTAACAGACTAAGCTGGATTTAAACATCCTCCTCATTAACAAAACCATAAATTGGGAAGAGCACATTATTTTTATCTCCAGTGTTCTCCTCCTTGGTTTACCCAGTTTATCTCTCTCTTTCAGAAGAGTTAAATTCTAGAGGGTGATGAGGCACTGGGACAGGTTTTCCAGGGAATTTGGGGATGTGCTTTCCCTGGCAGTGTCCAAGGCCAGGCTGGATTTGGCTCTGAGAACCCTGGTCTAGTGGAAGGCTGCCCATGGCAGAGGGTTGGAAGAAGATGATCTGGAATCTTCCAACCCAAACCATCCTATCACTCTGTGATTCAAGGGGAAACATGTCCAGTAAAAAACACCAATGAGGTGCTGGAGAAATAAATTAAAGACCTGCCCTCATCCAGTTTTCTTACCTGGCTCTAAGCATAGAATTTCATCCATCCCAGTCCTTTGCTGCCTCTTTGTTAAACAGGGTAACACATGTACAAATCTCATAGAATGGTGAGAATCCTTTTTAGCAGGAATTGAGTCAATATAATCCACTGGCAAGCAGAACCACACCAACAGATACCAATAGTACATGTAAACCAAATTTATGTCATCTGAAGCTCCCTGTGAATGTGTTCATTAGGATATCGCCTCAGTTACTAGAATACAACAAAAGTCTTGCTGAAATCATCATAATAACTTTTTTTAAAAGAAAGAAAATTCTAAGCATATCATACTAATCTGAGTTAATTTACTGGTTCTATAATGGATATGCAATATCAGTTTGTTATGAGAATAGAAATGTCTCAATAATTAATGAACAATCGCATACAAATATTCTAAGTCTGCCTGCAAAAGCTGCAACTCTGTAATTTATTATTACAGTTCTGGAGGCAATCCAGCCATGCTGAGAAAATCTGCGCTGGAAAAGAGAGTTTGAAAGGAGAGGTAATATGTTTTATTAGATTAAATCACACCAAATACAAGGACTGTGAGCCTGAAAGGATTTTTATTTTTCCAATTATATCTGATAAAATATAATTATGTTTTCCTACCAGCCAAGCCTTTCTTACAAATTACAGAAGTATTATTTTAAAAATAAAGCATTTGCAAGAAACACTTGTACAATAAAGCCAATAAAGCTTAAGATAACTTGCAAGCGAGAAAAGATTAGAAGATTTATAATAATTTACATTGTTCTCTACATAGCTCCACAGCTGTAGAGTCAACTAGTAATCTTCCCCTGCTTATTTGGGTTTTTCTCATAGCAATGAAAAGAGCAAAAATAAAAGACTTTTAAGTGTTATTTCAAAACCAAAAATAGGTGGAGAGAATTCACTGGCATAAAAATCCTTGAAAAGCTTTCAGTTAATTTTATCTTTAAGGGACTATAGTACAAGTTCATAGCATCCCTTAAACTGTGAGAGATGTTTTGATTTCAGCCAAATTCCTCAGATGTGTTCATCTTGTTATGGTATTTGGAGGTTTCTGCATTTTTTCCCTATTGTAATCTGTGTTTTTCAAAAAAGGCTCCACTTCTCATAGCAGAATCTGAACTAACACCAGATATCTTTACTGTCAGGCACTAACTGGTATTTATGGTTTATCCAGACAAGCTGGAGAGATTGGTGAGTTTTTGTAATTTTTTTTTTTTGATTAATGATTTGCATCAGATTTTGTGTGTGTGTGTGTGTGTGTGAGAAAGAGAGAGAGAGAGAGAGAGAGAGAGAGAATTCTTTGACTTTATGCTTGGAATTCAAGCAAACACTGCCTTAAGGAATCTCTCTGTTAATTATAAGAGTAAGAAATACATCAGCAGTAACTCTGGAAATCTCATTGGGTCAGGAGCTACCACTAAAAGCAGGAAATTTTGTCTGTGAGCTATCAACTTCTAAATTTGAGTACTTCTATCATGTGTTGCTACCACTGTTGACCTGGATTCAGAGGAGGCAGAGATAGGCTGTGAAATCCAAGTTCTCCACTGACTCACAGAGTTTCAGGCCCAGACACTTCCATCTCCCAAATCACACCTGGTACATCCAGCTGCATCACACATGGAGTATCTCAAACAGCAGAAAAGGGCACATGTAACATAATGGTGTCTGGTTTAGACTTAGATACTGTAACTCCTACCCAGATATTTTATTTCTGTGCCCCCTGGGCTTTTAAACTCTCTTCAAGTTTTTGTGTGGGGTCTATGACAAAAAAACCCCCACAAACAACAGCAAAAAACAATGACAACAACAAAACCAAAACAACAAAAAGCCAACACAAACCCAAAAATAACCACCACCAAAAACAAACCAGTTATCTTCTACTTTAATTTATACAGTGACATGAAAAAAAA
>WEIU01000098.1:827334-859336 GCA_013389925.1 Aegithalos caudatus | reverse complement strand
AAAAAAAAAAAAAGGTCATTTTTGAGAAAGCAAGGGCTGGGCAGTCTGTCAATGGTTTGAAAACTGGCTGGATGGCCAGCCCAAGGAATGGCTGACATGCAGCCAGTGAAGAACACAGTGTGTGTCAGATGATGACACAATGCACCCCCAGCAAATTTATGGACGCCAAATTAAGGAGTGCTGACATGAGGACTGGCAGAATTTAATCCAGAGAGATCTTGATAAACTTGAGGACTAGACCAAGAGATACCTCATGCTTGATGGAAAACCCCAAGTATGAGGACAGGTGGGAAACTGGCTGAGCACCAGCCCAGGAGAAGAACCAAGGAATCACACTGATGTTGGGCTGAGCACAAGCCCATTCAGGCCAACAGTGCAGTCTCACTGCAAATAATGCAAACTGCAGCCTGGACTCCATCTAGAGGTGTGGCAGGGGAAGTATTACCCCAGAGTCATTAAAACAGAGAAATAAGGAGCAAAAAATTGTTACAGAGGCCGAAAAATTCTACTTTAATTCAAAGTTCATCCGCTTTGCAAAGAAAGAAGAAGCTGTTCATAAAAATGGGTGTAGTCTAGATGGGAAATTAGAAGGTAGCAATCCTTGCCAGAGCAGTGAGTCTCTGGAATACTCTTCTGCCCTCAGCAGCAGGATAAAACGATCAAGCCAGTTGCAACATGGAGTTTAATAGCTTATAAAAAGACTGATGCAATAATGTGGCACATGACAGCAAGTGGTCATGTAGAACATCTCATCCAGTCCTACATTCATGAATTCTACATGCATGGAGAGTGATAAAAATTGAAATAAGATAAAGAATAATTTCTGAAACATAATAAAGAGGGAGAGAAAAAAGAGAATAAACTTATGGGTGTTGGCAAACAAAGTCCCAGGGGGTAATGAAGAGGGAAGCATTCTTCCTCGAAAACTTCATGACTTCCTTGTGGAAGATCACAACATTGTCTCAACATGCCCTGATGTCACAACCTTTAATACCTCTCATTTCACAGCACAATTTCATCTGTGACAGCTGCTGAAAGCATTATGCCCCCAGCAAAGTAACAAGAGGATGTTTTATACACTGTATGCCATGAGATGTCAAGTAACAGATGATCCAATGCAAGGCCTTTCTACCATTTGGCCATATCATCATATGCAGGGACAATTTGATACACAAATATATGACTTTAAAACAACACATTTATTTGTGTGCAACATTTTGTGTATTAGATCCTAAGGGTTTTTCAAAATCTCTAATGGTCTTTAATTTCACACATTGTTAGGTCAGATTAATGGTATTTGGACTGCTCATAGTGATGGTGTCTAATAAATAAGATTATTAGAAGAAATTGAGAAGTTAATTGAACTCTGCATTCATAGTTTCATTTTTTAACCAACAATTTTAATTCTTGCTTTTGTTACATTAATATATTAAGAATCTTACTAAAATCAAGAGTAAAAGAAAGACAATGGAAGAGTGGCAAAGGCAACCAGACAGATCTGTTTCCAAACAGATGGGTGTTTTCCTCAAGGATGAGACCTCTCAGGTAGGTGTGCTGCTTTACAACCTCTCAACAAAATTGTTTCATCACTGCTGACCTTCAGTGTTCAGGCCCCATCAGCCACATATCAGAGCAAGATAGAAGGGAAGTTACTGTCTCAAGTTCAACCTCTCATGGGCCTTTTTCATCGTAGGTCTTAAGTCACTACATCATTTTGAAGTTTGAGAGGGAAAATAATCACAAAATCACGTGGCTGAAGTTGCAAGAGGGTGTGACAGCAAAAAAAGCATAATCCTGGACACAGACAGCCAGATGGAGCACCATTGAAACAATTACTGCCCATCATGCCAGGCCAATTCACAGGATAAGATGTACCAGGACATTTTTCATAGCTTTTATCTTTATTTATCTTTATTTCTGCCAGAGGCTTTGCCTACTAGGGAAAGGAGCTGGCTATGTCACAGCTGACACAAGAGGTTCCAAGGAGGAAGCTTTGCCTGAGACTTGAGGAAGTCAGTAAATTCTTGAGTGAATTCTCAGCCAGTGTGTCCTTTCAGACCACATTGCTACAGCAGTCTTAAAATGGGTCAAATAAAACTCCCACAAAAAATTATGCACCCACACAATTGCATTAACCCATAATAAGCAGCATTTTACAAACTAAATTACTATAAAAATGTACAATGTATTTACAGGTCTTCAAACTGATATTAAATACCATTTTATAAAATCAACTACTACTTAATAACAATTAACTGTGTACCTTAGACTCACTGACAAACTTCTGTTGTCAATTACCATAAAGAGTATTAGACTTGTACTACTACTGGTGCCCCTGACAGCTCTAAACCCTTAAACCCACAGTAAACTTACATGCCAGCGTGATATCAAAGGATAAAATTTATCCTCTTTTTCTGCTTTGAGAACTTAGGAAGCTGCTCTTTAAAATCATATTGGAAAGATGTAGTATTTAGAACTCGAGATACAAACATAAGAGTTTGCAGGAAAGCTGTTATTCAGCCCTGATGACAATGTTGGGGGAGCAGGAGCATAAATTACATGGTAATAACACAATCTACTGCTTTGTCTGCCTTCCTGGGCTGGCCCCTGTCAGCATGGCATAAATCACAGCCCAAAGCCTTGCTGGTTCAGGCACTGCCACACTTGCCACTGCAGGAAGAGGAGCCAGTGGGAACTTAGTGCCACTGCTCACACCAATGCTGTGTTTGTTGCACATGCCTCAACATTTCCTTAAAATCAGTAAAGCAGCTTCTTGTTCACTGAGAGATCAATGCCAGCACCAAACTGAAATCTCTGCCAGTGAGTGTACCAGATGCTGTGCTGCTTTCCCTTGAACCAGGATAACTCCAGGTTCTATGCCAGGAACATCCTGCTGGGTACAATTACCCTGAATCTGACAGTAACACTGCACTCTGCTCTGGGTAGTGCAGGACTGGATAGATAGATAGATAGATAGATAGATAGATAGATAGATAGATAGATAGATAATATTTCAACAGGTAACAAGCTAAAACTGCAGGTTGGGAAATTCATGGAGCACTGGTTTTTGTGTGAGACAAAGTTGCACCTTTCTTAAAACAATTATAAAGCAGATTCAAAGACATGAACCCTTGCCTGTGCCTGGCTCTTACTTGTCATGACTGAGTGAGTGAATCCAGGGTGTCTCCCCCTGGTCAATTTTGTAGCACACTCCAACTCTTCTCAACAATTTCATATTCAACATTACCACCTTTGAAATAGGGACCTGCAACTTAGAGGAGAAAACATCTGCAGGCAGTTATCTGTGCAGTGCAATGTCTTGAGGGATATAAAGCATTCCAGAGAAATCAAGTACACCCTTTCCAGCTCCAGAAATCCCAGAGGAATGAGCCTTTTTATATTTGCCATATCATTCTGAAAATCACTACCCAAACTAAACAAAATTTAGGTTAAAAAAAATTTAAAAGCACTTTATTTCAACAGAAGTTTAATGTACAAGTAGCTGTCAGGACAAAAGCTCTTACAACTGGCAGGTACTTTGTCTTAATCTCCAGAGTGTCTGATGCCTCAGTTAAGAGCGGAGAGGGACAAATTTGCAGGTGATAGGGCTGGACCCAAACTGACTATGCACATCCTTACATTCCAGATACATATCATAGAACAGACTCCCTTCTCAAGTCATACTTCAGATAAAAGCACAGAAGTGATCACAGCAGCTCAGACTAGATGGCCACGCAGCTCAGTGCTTTAACACTGACTGTGTCCAAAAGCAAATGCCTCAAGAAATGCACAGGACAGAGTGTGTGTAATAACCCTTCCTTAGCTTCCATCAACCTGCAGGTTGGCTCTCTTGAGAAAGCCAGCACCAAATCCCACAATAACTTTACTGAAACGGGGCTACCCTTTCCAAGGACAGCCAGTCCAGCCACCTGAGCTGGAGGAGTTTGTGCCATCTCACAGAACCAGGTGAACTCTGTTACAGTTACTGCTTGAAGGCAACCAGCTGTGCAAACATTTTCTGATTTACCTCCCCCAACACAACTTTAAAAGGAGTTGGTTACTTTTCTGCACAATTAGAAGGTGAGAACATCACTAGTTTTCCTTGCTCAATTAGATTTTTTTACACTATCTCATGGATTTTACCCGATAGATAAGCAGGTACCAAAGACTGACCAATACTGGTGCCTACCTTTAACAGCTGGATATAATTAATGGAGGGCAAAGATTACTAGTGATAATTACATGTTGATTATATGACTAGACTAATACAATTCCTTTACAGCTATTTTTAAACGTTTTGCTTTACTTAATTTCCTATTCTAATTCCAATTTAAAAATTTACCTGAGTCATAGTTACATTTTTTTTTTTCTGTACAGTCTAATAGATAAATGTTACTCATGGATAAGTAAATCCCCCCTAGCTACATATGGAACTCACATACCAAGACAGAGGTTAACAGAAATTCTGGATATTTATGTGCTACACAAACTGCCTCAACTTTGATTTTGCTGTTCTAAAATATCAGCTCACTGCATACAAAAGGTCTGTCTTAAATCAGATTTGAGTATACATTGTTTGATGATACCAACAAAATGCATGATTAGGTATGGAAAAAATTCACAGTGTACTAATATATAATTTATTCACATAGAAACTCTTGGCCTCAAAGTATTTCCACATTGACAGAAGGCGTAGCAACCAAGAGGTGCAGACACTCAGCATTTTGCGTATCAGTAACATGAACAAAATAAGACTCTGTGATGTCATATTTGGGTTTGATATTAAGAAAAACATTTTCACTGAAAGGATAGTTAAGCATTGGAATAGGGTGCCCAAGGAAGTGGTGGAATCGAGTGGAAGTGTTCAAAAGACCTGGAGATGTGGCATTTGGTGACATGGTTTAGTGGTGGCCTAGACAGTACTGAGTTGATGTTTGGACTCTACGACCTTCGAGATCTTCTCCAGCCCGAAGGATTCTGTGATTCAATATATAAAGCACCTCAGCAACAATTGCTCTGCTCTTGCAGAGAAATCAAGTTGTAAACAACGTCTTTTAAAGGCGGATTGCTGTTGAGAAAACGTTTTCTTTCAAAAACTTAAGAGAAAGAGATCAGCAGAATTGCTCTGTATTCCTACAACTCCTGTATTTTAATTTCAACCAGAGACACGCTAAAACGAACCGTTTATGGTGCAATTGAAAGCCCCTGAATCTTACGGGATTTAGGCACTTGATTAATTTTTCATATTTAAATAACAACAAGCCGAATCGCTAGGGAACACGAGTGTATGCGCTGCGGGTTTC
Organism: Aegithalos caudatus; assembly: GCA_013389925.1. Lineage (NCBI taxonomy): Eukaryota > Metazoa > Chordata > Aves > Passeriformes > Aegithalidae > Aegithalos > Aegithalos caudatus. The sequence continues at coordinate 854,033 of WEIU01000098.1, read as the reverse complement.
TGAGTGCCTACCCCCTGTGCTACGGCCACCCACCGAGGTAACCTCCTACATGGCCGAAGCACGCAGCAGGCCAATCTCCGCGGAAAATCATGGGGGAGATCCTCGGCCCGTCACAGGCAGCACCTCGGTGGGGTGCTCCGCCTCTCCGAGCCGCTCTGAGCGGGCAGCTCTCGAGGGAGCCGGGGCTCTGGCTTAAAGCATTTTACGGGGGCATTAGCGACAGGGAGCGGCGCTGGGCGGGACCGCGGGCAGGGCGGGAGAGGCGCGGAGGGAACGGCTGGCCCTCCCCGGGGGGCTGTGAGGGACGGAGACGTGGTGCTCCGGGAAGCGCTGCGCCGGGAGGCGCGGGGACCCACCCACCTCGGGCAGGAAGCCCTGCCTCCCAGCCCCGCCGAGCCCCCCGCCTCCGCTCGGCGGCCCGCTCGCGGTTCTCCTCCCGTTTCTGCCCAGGAGGAGTCAGGGCGGACTGTGAGGGACAATGACTTGGGGCTGACAGAGGAGCTTGTCTACAGTGAAGCGGCGCCATCTTGCAATACGGACGAAAAGCTGTGGTGGGCGCCATTTTGCATTTGGCCGAGAGATGAGAAGCGCCTTATTGCATTTCGCCTCCTGGGCGCCGCCATTTTAGGTTACGGCAGAGCCTCCTCCTTCGTAAGCGCAACCTCATTGGGCGCCGCCATTTTGGCTTACGAACAAGACGGCGACCCGCAGGGGTCCTCACCCCCTCCCTTCCTCCCTTTAGGTGCCTTCATAAAATGCCCGTCGAGAATCCCCTCTTTTTTCGCCCCGCTCCCAAGATGGCGTCGATGCGGGAGAGCGACACTGGCCTGTGGCTGCACAACAAACTGGGCTCCACGGACGAGCTCTGGGCGCCGCCGAGCATCGCCTCGCTGCTCACGGCCTCGGTCATCGACAACATCCGCCTCTGTTTCCACGGCCTTTCCTCGGCCGTCAAGCTGAAGCTGCTCTTGGGGATGCTGCACCTGCCTCGCCGGGCGGTGGATGAGGTGAGAGCCGGGTGGGAATTGCAGCGAAGCGGGGCGCGCGCGTGTGTGTGTGAGGGGGAGAGGTCGGAGATGGCGTGAGGGGAGAAGGGGGGGCAGTGCCAGCACCACCTCCCCCGCCCGCCTTTTTTTTTCCACACAGAGGCTGCGGGAAGGGGGGCATCCCGAGCTGCCCGCGGGGCGAAGCCGAGCGGCCGCAGCCCCTCTGGGCAGGGCCGTGTTGGTAGGGCTGGTCCCCACAGCCACCCCCGCCTCTCCCTCGCAGCCTTCCTTGGACGGGCAGGAATAAGTGAGGAAGGTCTCCCGACTCGGTCCTCGGTGTGAGGAAAAGCGCCGAGATTCCCCGCGATAAGGGAGTGAGTGGAGTGGGAGCTTTGCTGCTGCTCCTCCTCTTCCTGCTCTTCGGGGATTCCCTGGTTGATACTAGCCTTTTGAAAGCAGTTTGGACATGAAACCCATTGTGTGGCCCGCAGGGACTCTTTGTAGGGCTGTATTTTGGGTGCCTTTTAGGGAGGAGTGCTTTTCTGAGGCAGTGTTTGTACGGCGGCTAGGATAGAGGCAGGACCGTTTAGGAGCAGTCGTGTGTGTGTTCAGCTTCCTCCACCCCTTCCTTAGAACTGGCAGCTGTGTAGGTGTCACAAGTCGAGCATCTCGGCTTTAGGAAGGACAGCAGCAAGTGCTGAAACTTTGGGACTGGAAGATCTGGGGTCTGCACTGAGCAGTGCTTTTCCCCACCCTCCTGCAGTCAGGTCTTGATTGGGGAAAATTGCCATGCTTTTTGTTTGCCTCTCTTTACCTTTCTGGGAGCAGCTGGTGCTCTCCTCTGTCGTCCTACCCCAGTTAATAAAGTGGCTGGCTCGAGTCTGAGCTGTCTGTGCAGGCTTTTTCCCTTGGCCCTGGACCATGCCTCATCTGCACCTGGGTTATTCTTACTGGAAGGCAGCTATTGATGTTTGGGGCAATAGCTGGAGAATGTCTGGAAATTTTACGTTTCTTCAGCCACATTGGAGGAATTCTACTCCATTTTCCATCATGTAAAGTAGTATTTCCTGGTCACAATCATGGAAGTGGTGTGTAGTTAGTTTTCACCTTCCTGTGTAGAGTATCCTCAGCTGTGCTTTCACCAGTCTCTTTCTTGGCTAAGACACAGCTGCTTCATAAGATTAATATACATATATACCAGGCAGGGTGTGGTATGTAAGTTGGATTGTTGTCTGCTCAGCTTTTGTGCACTTCCAGGCTGAAAATGGGCAAGCATTACCTTTAAGCAATAATTTAGTGTATGTCAGTGTTTGTCTTGCCACGTGTATCTGTATGATTCTTCACTGTGTTACACTGGTGTCACTTCAAAAAAGAAATTCTTGTTCAGTATGTTTATGCTGGTTTTTAAAACATGATATTCATGTTTAGTGCCTGTCCAGTGAACAAGCTGTCATCCTTGTATGTGATAAATGGGGTTGTGTTCTGGACAAACAAAATAATCAAGGCCAGAAAGGGGGATGGGAGCTCGTGTGAACTTGTGAGTTTGCAAAATTCTTGTGAAAATCCAAGTAGCCTGGAAGAAATTAGTATTGCAGTGTTTAGAAAAATCACTGGGGTTTTTAGATGGAAAAGAGCTTCAAAAAGCTTAGGGACCTTCATAAATAGCACTTGTTGAGGGAGCAGCATTCAAGCACACTGAAATGATTTGTTGAAATGCTTCAAGGGTGCTCACTAGGTGAATGGTTTAAACCAAAACCAAACCCAAGGAAGATGGCAGCCAGCAGTTTTCCTGGATCTGTGCTTGTGTTAGCTGTGGAGATAAAGTGTATGTAGAGAAAAGCAAGTCAGTGTGACTTTTACTGTGTACTTAAAGTGATCAGTTGTGCTCCAAATGTAAAGCTCTTGTTACTGCTGTAACAAAATATTGTGGGATTTTTCAGTTTGGGAGAGTTCATGAATTCAATCATAAGTTTAATCTTTCATTGTAAACTGATGATGCTTGATTGAGATCTACCCTTAGCATCTTTAATTCTTTCAGGAACTTGTGATTTCTTTTTCCTTAAACTGGGATAAGGGCCTTTAAAAAAAGGTTAAAAATAGAAGAACTCCAGAGGCAGAAACCCTTAACATTGCTGGTAGGCCTACTATTATCATTACAGGCTTCCTTCTATAGATAGTAAAAATAGCTGATGTAACCAAACTGCTGACAGAAAAGACTGTTGTCTTTTCAGATGCTCATCATTTATGGTTAATTTGCTAAGATACTTTTATTTGTCCAGATTTGTCACCTAACTTACTATCAAGAATTTTGATATTTTAATTGGCATGGAGTAACCTTGCACACAATATCCAGAAATAGATAAATGTGTCTGTGTCCAGAATGGCTGTGCTCTGCACATCTCTGCAGCAGCCTTTGCCTGTGTGCTGGGGAGTGAAAGCAGTGCCTTCCTGCCAGGACAGGATAGCTGTAACTGCCTGGAAGTGAATCTGTCACTTGGAAAACACCCCCATGTCTGAAAAGGATTAAACTTAATTATGAGAGTACTTAATTATTCTCTTTGTGAAGTCATATGTCCTTCATGCCATGTGCCAGTCTGTATCGATCATGTGCGAGAAGCACCGAGCTGGCATTTGGAAGCTTAATTGTATTGGAAAATGTATTGCATCAGCTTTGTAAAGCTTTGGGAATCTCTATAGCAGCTACAGGGTATGTTAATGTTAAAAGATATTCCACTCTCTAGATAACGTATTCAACTGAGTTAGTTTCTCTTAAAAAAAAAAAATTTTTTTCTGTTTTCTTTATAGTAGCATTTCCACAAAAGCTTAGAATAACACAGAAACCATTTGGGAGAAGACATTTGAGTAAAAAGCAATGTGGGAATCAAGGAAACTGGTGGTAGCTGGTTTAGAAGGGATTTAATTGCTCCTGGTCCTTTCTAAATCTCTGTGAAAGCTTCAGTCTAGACAAGTGAATCTTCAGTGAGCTCTCTTGAAAGCTCAGTCCTTCACTTAAGTAGTTTTATCCTTATATGTAATATTTTCCAATTTTCATAATATTTTCATTCAACACTCCAAGTACTATATAGATATAAGTGGCTTAATCCTCATAATATTCTCCTGGGACAGGTAATAAACCTAATTTTTTACCATGCTGTGAACCTCATTACTGCATGTTTGTTCCTGCTGACTAATAAGAATAATTTGCTCTTATTTTAAGTTGTGTTTTGTAGGCAGTTATCAAAAATTCCTTTCCCACTGTAATTCTCTGGGCAGAACTTGCAAACTCTTAAATCTTATGGCTTTTCATCTGCTAATTTTTTTCTAGATAATTTCACTTAGCTGAAATGATGCCTAAAGCTCAGTGTAGTGCTGACCAGAGTTTCAGTTGTGAATTAGGCAGAACTGTTATTTCTGTTTATTTTGCATATTATATTCTTGTTAACCTGATTCACAATGGCAAGTGCAAGCTTTCTTTTTATGCCAATGTTTTAATTTATTTGTTCAGGGTTAAACTGTGATGTTACAACCAAGTCTGGAACAAGGACTGTACTTCGGTGCTCTCTGAATTATCTTGAGAGGAAGATCCCTATCCCATTAGGGTTCTTAGAAATCAAATAAATGCCTGTTTATTAGGAATCAAAACTGTTTCTTTGTACTGGCTTCTGTGCACCAGGAGCCACCTATACAGGGAAGTGGGAATTGTGGAGTGAGAGGGGACATGACACTTGCATTTCCCTCTGCATTGAGAACACACAGGCTGCTGTGCACCTCTCTGGCCTGCACTTAGAGCTCAGAATTATTCTGTGATGTAAAATGGTATCTTTTAATCCAATACTTCTCTTGCCCACTTCAGCTCTTTTTCATGCTTAAAATGCAGACCACGTACAATAGTGGTATTGACCCATCCTGGGTTTGTATTGTGTAAATATTAATACTGTGTTTTCAATCCAATGCTTTTAGTTTAATAAAAATGCTCTATAATGGTAATGCAGCTATCTATTAAAATACCATCTTTCCTATAGCCTCAGAAGGATTAAAGCTTCATTTGGTTTATTAGCCAACTGTTGATGCAGTTGCCTAAAAGTATTGTCATACACATTAATTTAGGCAGAATATAAAGTAAACAAGCATGAATTCTTTGCAAGTAGTCATCTTGGAGCTGTCTTGTTGTATGTTACTGGTAACATTTCCTTTTTTATACCTTCCCACAGTCCTGTTTGTCCTTCCTGCAGAGCCATTATTAATCTGCCTTTGTCTGTTCCCAGACACTTCCCATCCTGCCTGATCGCTACTTCCTAGATGTTTCTAGTCATGGCCTGTGCATTTTCTTGTGTGCTAGCAGGCTGAGAAAAATACTTAAGATCCTTTAGTTTTAGATGAGAAAGACACTGGAACATGTTACATCAGATCTTGACATTCATGCCTAACAAGATGCTGGTTGGAGCTGATGGGAGTCTTATGGACTCAGTGTTGCAATCATAGACAATTAACAATTTGTTAATACTGTGCCCTGTAAAGTAACAGGAAAACTGCATGTAGAATTCCCTGTTGAGTTGCATTTCATGCATTCTCAAACCCTAAATGAAATGTTTCTTTTCAGCTGCCAGTGAATTCTGTATATAAATTGCCATTTAAAGACAAACCTGAGTCAAAACTTGAATCCAGCCATATTCAGGCGAGGTCTGTGGCTAACTCACAGTACTTGTTAGTGTGCTTTGCTTCCCTGTGTGTTATAGTGACTGTTCTCCCACCATGTTCTTTCTGTCCTGAGGCCTTGTGATAATGTTATTTGCCCAGTGCTAGGCAAACAAATTGTTTCTGGGCTCCTTTCTTGAAGGAACCAAAAGCTTGTAGAGCAGTGGGTTTTGGCATAATTGGGCTGCCTGAACTTCAGCCCTGGGAGAGGAGGGGATGCAACATGCCCAGACCAGAGCTCTACAGGAGCTTTCATAGTATGGGCATGTAGCTCTGTGAATTTTTGGTACAAATAGGAGTTCTGTGAAGTAGATATGAAGGGTAATTGTGAGGATGCAAAAGACATTTTTCCTCTAGCTGTTGCCTGACTTTGCTTTGAGGAAGGAAATGACATTCTGTATGCTTACCTGTGTTAGTGGTGTCCACAGAAAAGCTTGTAAAGGCTATGAATTCATCAGCTCTTCTGGGATGCTTTAGGTTTCCAGGTGTTCTGTGTAAATCAGTACCTTGATTCCTTTAGGATAGGTAAGAGAACAAAAGGCTTTGCTTTGATAGTGTTCACAGTCATCCTCATCCACTGTACAAGTGACTTTTGTTAAGGAGTTTAGGGTTAGAATAGAGATGGGCATGTGTGTAGAGGATCTGGTGGGGTTGCATTCCATTTACTGAGAAAGAAATGAGCAATGGAGAACAAAAAGACTACAACCTCAGAAATTGATTCTTTCCACTGGGTAAGCATTGGTTAAATTAGACAGCACTTTAAACAGTGTGTGGTCCTGGTTATGTGCTCATAACATGTGCTCATGTTTAGTTTAATCCAAAGCAAATCAGTGGCACTGCTGAAGATGGGAACTGGCCCATGTAGTGTCTTCTTGCTGCTCCCCTCTTTGTGGTTCTGGTGTTTGTGTGACTGCAGTCAGTCCTGCAAGGAGCTGGTCAAGCTTAAATCTGCAGAGGTGCTTGTTTTGGGGAGGATGGACTGATGCAGTTTGTTTCATTTCACCTCATGTGTGAGCTCTCAAATGTGCAGGGGGTAAAGGACAAACTGGCTCTGTAGTGGACTTGTAAACTCTTCCAAAGTGAGAGGGCAATAACATTGTGTGGATGAAAGGACTTGAGAAATGTCAATGTTTGTTTGCCTCTGAGCTTTAAAAGTGGATAGGAGAGGAATGGGGAGCAGAAATTTGACTTCTTATATTTAGAGTTTTATGCATGGAGTAAACTTATTTTATTAAACCTTTTTGTATGAGTGCTTTAAATAAAGGGAAAGAAATACAACATAAAGGTGAAGATGAGTCTCTTGCTTGTCTTCCTGTGTTCAAAAACATGATGACTGTAACTAAGCTATATGTGCCACAATGGGTGGTGAAAAATCAAAATTCATGTAGTTCCTTATACTTGCTTGTACATTCTTCAGTGTTAATATAATGCAGATAAAGTGTGGTAAACTACTTTTATGTAATTTTACTGTTGTGTTTTGTGGCTTGTTAGAGACACAGAATATCTCAAACATCTTAGTTCTCTGAAGCTAATGCTTACATGACAATTTACTTAGAAAAAAATAGTGTTCAGTCTTTGGGGGTTTATACTTACTCATGAATGAAGTAAACACCTGACTGTAGTCATCTTGATTTTCATGTCATAGTGCCAACATATATGTTGGTCAGTAATAAAAAAAATACAGTTACAATGAAACTTAAAATTTAGTTCATGTGTTATTTTTCATTTTTCAAAATAGAAAAATAACTTTTTCCTGACTATAGAAACTTTGGGTAGATGGAAAATCTTGTTACTTGTGGCATGTCACAGGGCTATGTTTACTTCCATAATACATAATTTTTGTCAAACAGTATTGATTATGTTATTTTGGCCTAAGCTTAAGTCATATTTTGAAGACAATTATGATGCAGATATAATCTGTCTGCATAATTATGCTGTAGTCTGGCATAGGGCACATCTTCATTTAGATGCCTGTTCCAAATAACTTGTATTCTATTTGCATATTCCTGTCACTGAGTAGAAGCTTGGGTCCACAGAGAGTGTGAGTGTAAAACAGAAGCACTCAGTAATGTAAAATTTTGGCTGCTGCTTTTAGTAAAAATGCCCAGTGCTAAACAAAGCTTTGAGCTGCCAAAAGCTCAAAACAAACTTGGGTTAGATTGGTTGAAAGCAGTATAAAAAACTTTCCTTGGTTCATTCTTTGCTTGGTTCTAGAGTTAATGTATAACTGTGTGGAAACAGTTTCCCTCTCCCCCCCCCAGTAGTAAAACATTGTGCATGTTTGTGTCTTTTTAAAATAAATCCAACTATAACCTGTTTAAAACTGTTTCCAATTGGTTGATTTTCTTTTTCTTTTTTTGTTAGATGAAAGGGGCACTGACTGAAATTATCCAGCTCGCTACCTTGGATTCAGACCCCTGGGTCTTAATGGTAGCTGATATTTTAAAATCCTTTCCAGATACTGGCTCCCTTAACCTTGATCTTGAAGAACAGAATCCCAATGTTCAAGATATTTTAGGAGAGCTTAGAGAAAAAGGTAAGCCTTTTCTGTTGGTGAAAATTGCAGGAATGTGGTGCCTTTTTTTTAGGAATAACCTGTCATTTCACAGGCAGCCTTGCTGTCTTAACAGTAGAGGTACAAGAACAAGCACTGTCTTGTCTCTGAACTACCACAGTTCATGACCTGGAATGTCACTGGACTGGGAACTGTGGTATTTGAGGAATGGTAGCTTCTTAAATTATCTTTTCACATATCATCAGAATTTAATGTCAGTTATTGCCCGGAGTGTGAAGGGCAGCACAAACCTTTGTGTGGATTCATTAGTACCACAGACAGGCTGTGCTGCAGCTTAGTCAGGAGAGGCTTTTTCTGTGTTTCTCTGTCTCCCATTTGTGGTACCCAAGGCTCTCTTGTGTGGGAGCAGCACCAGTGTCCTGGGCAGGGGCTGCCTCTGCTGGAAGTGTGTGGACAGCAGGTGACAGGAGGCAGACTGATCTCAGCAAGAGCTGTGCTGCTGATGGCCAAGTAGCTACAGATTGCCCAGCAGCTGAAAATGAGGGTCAGGCACTTGCACAGTTGCTGCTTCAAACAGTCAATGGTGATGCAAAACTGCTGCTACTTCAGTGGGTTTATTTTAGCACATTGTCTAGAAAAAGCCCTCAGGCATCCATGGACAGACATGATCTCGGGGCTGGAGATTGCAGCAGAACAATAATTAAATGACTTGGAGGTGGAAACACTTTGTTTTCTTTCTACAAACAAATGATCATTTGTCTGTTCACACTTGTGATTTGGATTTTAATTCAGTAGTTTGGTTTTCATGTGTAATTTTTAAGGAATCTAAAAATTCATAATTTTTATATTTTTTAATTATTATTTTTTAAATAATAGCATATTTAAGACACCTGTATCTTGACTAGGATAATTAAAATGGAAACTTCTTATGAAGTTAATGGGAAAAACAAACATACTAATAACTGGTTATATATTGTGAAATAATTGGAACTAAATTACTCTTGGTGTTTATACAAGTAATCTAAAATTGAAAACCACCTGTACAGTCTAGCTGTAAAATGTTTTGTCCTTAGCTATCAGAGAGGTGCTAATACCCCTGTGTACTGTGTTAACTCTTTATGCAGTAAGTGAATGTGAAACTTCAGCTATGTTGCCGTTGGAATGCCAATACTTAAACAAAAATGCCTTGACAACACTAGCTGGGCCACTTACTCCCCCAGTGAAACATTTCCAGCTGAAAAGGAAACCTAAAAGTGCCACTCTCAGAGCTGAACTCTTGCAGAAGTGTAAGTAGTATTAAGATTGTGTACAATTTAAATGGTGAAAGGAAGGTTCTCCAGAATGGTGATATACCATGGTGCTACAAAAGATTATAATTTTCTGTTACAAGAGCTTTCCTGGATGAGGATGGAATGATATGGGGAAGAGCAGGTGCAAGTCATTCCAGTCAGGATTGCATTAAAATGCTAATCTTGATTTAAATGCTGTTCAGATTTCAAGGCATACAAATAATTGTAGCTCTTTAAAGCACAGATAGGTCCTTTTGTGGGTATATGTAACAGTCATTGGGAAGCTTTGGTTAAAGCTCCTGAAATGAAGGTAAAATGACAACAGTTTTATTTTGCCATGTGCTTTTGGACCACAGAGCAAGAGCTGCTAATTAATGCTTTCTTTCACTCAGTATGGCTGTATAGGGTGTAAAAACCAGGAGGGTTTTCTCTTAACAAAAGGCAGCACATGTGTACATGTATGCATTGGTAACTGGTTGAACTAAGTGATCTTAAAATAGTTTTACTGCAGCTGCTGTTCTATTGCAGCAGCTTGCTCTTTCTTGCATGTAACTTGAGCTGGTCTGGTTAAATACAAAGTTTGTAACTTTTCATAATGTGTCATATAACTTAAAAATTATTTTAATTTTCTATTGAGTAAATTGCCTATTCTGGTAATTTCTTTTAGCTTAGGCCACCTTATCCATTGCATAGCTGTATTGATTTTTCATTTACTCCTAATATTGTGCTTACTTCAGATAAATGACCTGGGTTTTAATTAAAATATAATTCTTTCTTTGGTGCTATTCCTATCTCTTTATGTATTAGTCAATAACATTTTATGTAAGAAGCAATGTGTTGTATATTTTCAGCACAGGTTCTGTAATAACTGAAGCCATTTTTCCTTTTAGCAACAGAAACTGCACAACAGCTCAAGAAGACTGCAGGAGTGCCTTTCCATGCCAAAGGCAGGGGACTGGTCAAGAAGATAGATACAACAAGTATGGCTCACTTTCATCAGTTCTCAGAAAGAAAACCTGATAAAGTGGCCTTGGTGAAGAATAAAACTACCTCCTGCTTTTTTACAATTTTACAATTAAAAAAATTTTTTTGAAGCAAAGGATTTCTCCCTTTCTGCCTCCCTCTCTTCTGATACTGAAATATTTCTCACATGTCTTGTCAGAAAGAACAACAGTGTGGGGGGTTTTTTAAATGGCAAGTATATCTGCCATGCTTCTAAACTGTATGCAGCTAGATCATGCCTATAGACTTTGATAGGAATTTAATTTGCATCACTCCAGGAATAACTCCTGACTAAGCCATGTTGCTCCAAAAGGGAGCAGAGTGGATGACAGTAGTCTGCTGTGCTCTTTGAAATGCTGTGAAGTAGACTGAAACTATCTTGTTATTTGTATAATTCTGTCTGGAGAAAAAAGAGGGGACAGTGTGTTCTCTGCAGCCAAGGCTGAGCAGTGAATTCTACATGGCAAACCTTTGGAGTGATCCTTCAGCTTTGTGTTAATGCATTTCACCTGTTTGCTGAAGTTCCTGAACTGCTTGCATTTTTCAAATAAGTTGTGAGAAAGGGTTTTAAAATTAATTACATATTCTTAAATCACTGCACAGGTATAACTTTCCTGGCCACCAGTGGTGCTGAGATGTGAGTCTGTTGTGGCTGGAAGCTATGATGTACTTTGTGTCAGTGCTATTTAAGATGTGCCTTGGATGGCTCAAGTTTGGCCTGATGTTCATGCAGAAAATGGAAAAGCTCTAGTTGTAATTTGAGCTAAAAATGGTTCCGTTATAGAAAAGGACCGTTAGTTCTTGGCAATTCTGTGTAGCTGTTGAATTATGAAAGCCAGTTCTTAGATCTGGCCTTTAGAGCCAGTTGGCCTCTAGAAACAGAGTTGGGGACCTGCTGAGGTTTGCTCTGCTGAAAGATATTCACCTGAGTCAGAGCACTGTCCTATGGTGAAAACATTTTCAGTGCAACATTTAGAGGGATACAGAGTCTCTAAGCTCAAACTGAAGTTCTTGGTTTATCTTCAATTTGTAGGGCTTGATGAGATTGTCAGGAAGCTCATGTATCTCATATGTATCCCATATCTTTCAATAGTTAAAAGATTGCTGTGTTTAGTGGTAGCATTAAGTGTGAGGTAGAAGAGCAGCATCATAGAGTTGGGAGGAAACAGATGCTTACGGGTGTAGCTGATGCTACTGAGTATTGAGACAGCAGGTGTTTGTTTGTTCTGTAGACCCAAACTGGGTCCTCCTCCTTGTACAGACAGCAGCTCTAGAATTTCACACCCCTGTGGGAGGCAGTAACTTACCTTTGCAGTAGATCATGAGCCCTTAGCCCTGCAGAATTTTGGCTAAGATTTTTGGTTAAATACAGTTTTACCAAGTAATTAGATTGTGAAAATCAAAGAGCAACTTTGGCAATAATTGGAGTCAAAAGATATATGTCCTAGATTGTTTCACATATTTAGAGTTTATTTTTAACAGGAAAGGAAAGCATCTGCATGTGTAAGAAAAGCAGATTTTGTTAGCAGTGCTCCTGTTTGATTCATTCATGTAGAATGGGGTTGCAAGCACTGGTCAGAGATTGGCTCTAACTTCTTATTTGAAGAGTAAAACCTAATCTGACCTTTGAGGGACATGTAGTGTTATAGCCAATTCCACATTATAAAGATTTTAATTTAAAGGGCAGGTAGTATCTGCATTAAGAAGGGGAAGAGCTGAAGAACTCATTAAAGCATTTTTAATAACCAGTTAAATACATATTTCAGTTGTTGCTTTCTTTGCTCTTCCCTAAGCACCACTCAAAGGAATACCAAAACAAGCTCCCTTCAGGAGTACTTCAGCACCCAGTGTTTTTAGTCCTTCTGGAAACAGAACTCCTATCCCTCCTTCAAGAACACCTTTGCGCAAAGAAAGAGGAGTAAAGGTAAGTGCACTCCTTGTTTTTCTGCTCAGTTCTCCTCTCTCACCTAAAGGGAATTTCTGCTGCTGCTTTGAATCAATATATTAAAGGAAAAAAAACCTGAGGATTATATTTAGAGATAAACTACATACATTTAACAATGATAATGATAATTAAGTTCCCTGTGGTCTTTCTTTTTAGCTTTTAGATATCTCTGAGCTGGATATGGTAGGTGCTGGCCGTGAAGCAAAGAGAAGAAGAAAGACATTAGGTTGGTACAGCATGCTGCTTACAAAGGCTGTCAGTACACCTGCAAATAGGATCAAGATTTGTAGTACCTTTTTGTTCTTAATCTGCTGAAGCTTAGCCTGAGCTAAACTTTAAAAAAATGAGGGGATGTGATACCAACCAACCCAAACAGGTTTTAAGGGAGGATTTTCATTTTTTTGCAGTGCTCCTGCCCATATTGCCTTGGCCTAGGTAATATAACTCAATCATGTGAAAGGATTGAGCTAATCAGTTGTGCTTTGAGCAGTCCATAAGTGTGTGAGTGGCTTCAGTACTGGAGTTTTTCTGATTTTCATATGCTCATTTCTACTGGCTGTATGGCCATATAAATTAGGTGAAAGTAATGTTGAAAAATTTATAGCACTCTCCAAAATTTTGACTGAGAGATCTTAGCAAGTGAATAATATCTGACATACTGCTTTTAAAGCAAGTGACAGGGGAGAGCCCTATTTAACCATATCAAGAAGATGCACTATGCAGCATATTTGTCCCTAAACAACTTTTTTGTATTTGTCACAAAAAAAGAATACCACCTCAGAACAAAATCATAATTGCAATTAAAATGTTGCTTGGGCTTTTATGATTTCTAGTATCAGATTATTCAGTTACTGTATCCTGCACATTGTGGTTCAGTTCATTATGGGGTTATAATACAACTGTGTTTGGAGATTACTGCGTCTATTTCAGCATACAACTCTTCAAACATGTTTTAGCATACTTTCAAAAATGCATTTTTATATCTTTGTTTAAAAAGTATATTCAGTATTTCTGAAAAAGTTTTTGGACTCACTTCTGTTTTTATGCAATAGATACGGAAGTTGTGGAAAAACAAGCCAAAGAAGAAACGGTAGTAGAAAATGCTACTCCAGATTATGCTGCTGGCCTTGTATCTACACAGGTAAAACCAAGCAAAATCAATCAAACAAAAACCAACCAGTCAAAAAAAAAAAAAAATCTTGACATGTGCTATTCTAAACCACTTAAAAATACTGTAATGGTATTTTACTTACTTGTTGAAACGTGTCTATGTAAAAATTTTCACATATTTTTTTTGAAATTCTATTATATTTTCAGTTTTTCCAAAATTCCATTATATTTTCACCAAAGAAAAGCAAACCTATTGCTAGAAGTCTTTCAGTCAGGGAGAGGGAGAACAAGTCATGTGTAGGCTTTTTTCCTCCTGTTCCAGATCCAGAGTATTAGAACCCAAGGTGCAGCTTTGTTTTCTCAGTCAGGATGTAGGTTCTACAAGAATGTTATGTCCTGCCTTTACTTTTGAGTGAGAGACTGTTGGGCATGTGTGACAAGCCAAGGCCAACATACAGGCCAGAGTCAGGAGTGAAGGTCATTGCCTCTCTTTCTGCAGAGTGCTAAGAGAATCTTTGTTTTAGCAAGTTCCACATTTTACTAAATGTCCATATTTTATATAGTAGAGCTATCTTAAATGATTTGTCTGTTAGACTTATTCCCCCCAAAACTTCTTTCCTCTTTCACCCCTGTTATGTTCACAAGCCTGGATCAGGCAGTGAAATCATCAACCATGCTGCTGTCTTTATGCTGTGTATGCAGTGTCATGTGTAATTAAGTACAAAATAATACTGTTTCTGTAGCCTTACCATCCTAGATGACATCAGTCATGTTGGTATTGACTGCCTGTTTCAGTGGGAATGGCATTTTTATTTTTGCCTGTGGAGTTACTGCTTCCTTCTGCTTGCCTGTGTCCCAGAGGCCTTTGTGTTCTCCTGGGTGATGCCCTAGTAGGCTTTATGCCCTTGGATGAACATGTTCTGCTTGCTAATGGTGAAGGACATGTTTCCTTTGCAGATCACTTAACCCTAGAGTGTAATTCTTCATAGAGTGCCATCTGCACAAATTTCTAATGTTTGAAGTAGAAAGTTAGTGTTGAACAGGTTGTTAGGTAGGACTCCTAACAGAGGAGTCTGCAGTTAAGTTCCCAAAAGGAATATCTTAGTAATTAAAGTGCAGGAACAGCCCATGAATACTTGCAGTGTGGCTTTAATACTTTCTTTTCTGTTCTGTAGAAACTTGGCTCGTTGAACAACGAGCCTGCACTACCTTCTACAAGTTATTTACCTGCTACCCCCAGTGTGGTGCCGTCTTCCTCCTATATCCCAAGCTCTGAAACACAGCCAGGTAACAGACACTTCTTTGCTCTTGGGACCTGATAACTCCAGCTCTGTACAGTTTTACTGTCTGGCTGCTCTTGTATTTACAACCTGCTGTCCCTCAACTTGAGTGAAACTCCACATTAGCAACATAAAATCCATTGCAAGACTTCAGCCTTTGAGTTTGGGGAAACCAGACAGCTAACCAAAGTAAAGAAAATAATTGTTGGCTCTAAATTTTTAAGAGGGACTGCTAGGTAAGTCAAGTAAGTAAAACGATTTCCTGGTTTGTTTGTTTTTTTTTTTTTTCTTACACAGTAATAGAAAATCCAGCTTTTGTAATCCCCAAAGAGTAATCAGTTTAAGTCTGAAGTATATATTCCATGCACACACGTGCTAGCACATACAAAAGAGTTGCTTTAAGAAGTCAGTTTTCTTTCTAGAGGCAAGTGTATATTACCTTTTGCACAGTTTGGGATAAAGCCATCCATTTTTCCTCTACCTTTGTATAACAAAAATAATAGCTGACCTCCTGTATATTTTGAAAAGTGCTGTTATTTTCAGTTCTAGAAAATTGCCAATAGTAAAAAGTAGTTTGTACAAGTCCTTTTATCCTACACTTTTATTTTAACCAACTTGATTTTACTTTTCCTTCCCTGCTGTGTGTAAAGTCTTTAAAGGAATGTATCAGTTTGTGCTAACAGATGTCCATGACTGGAATTCATTACCAGATCTGTCTGTTAACAGAACCAACATTTCAGTTTAATACACTATTTTTACTTTTGCTTGTGAGCTGTGGCATTTTCGGCACTATAGAAAACTGCATATGCAAAAACCCAATTAATTCATTTGGCCTCAAAACTGTTCAGAATCTCTCTGAAGGCCCATGCACATCTTTCTCTGGCAGAAAATTGGCATCTCCAGAAGGAATGCAGCCAAGAACACATCAGTGTGTCAGCAGCTATAGTACTATTTTCCAGAGCGTTGGAGTTGTGTTCAACAGCAGGAAAAGCCTAGTTTAAAATTCGGTATTCTTTACTTTCCTTTAGGAGTATGGAGTATTTAGCTTTTCTTATGGCCCAGGAACATAAAACTGTTCCCTTGATATAGGATGCACACAAGTTCCACAGATTTGGCCTCATATAATCTGAGGCTGCAAATTAAGACATTACTTTATGAAAATCAGTTATTCTGACAAGAGACAAAGCCAGTAATGAAACTTGTACAAGAATAAGGAGTAACTTATAGTGCAAATATTTATCCTCTCAATTGTTCCATATCTACTGAAAAATACCACTATTGCTAAAACTATTGCCATGCCTGTGCCAAGGTGGAGAACCATAGAAGTCTCATTTCTTAAAATCTGATCTGAGGGCCATCAGTGTAGCTCTGATCTGCATCTGCCTTTAGTCTACTGTCAACAACACAGTGTAAACAGTTCAGATTAAACCTCAGGAGGTTTGTGAAGGGTGCTTAAGCAGCTGTGCCTGTGTCCAAGAGCTGCAAAAGAACAGAGTGTTCACTGGGTAATTACCACTGGCTGCACAGATGGTAACTTACATGGTCAAGCTGCTGTGATTTCATGAGTTGTCTCCAGCGGCAGCCAGGTTTGGAATAGTGTCACTTCCTTTTTGCAGGTGCATGGATCAGCTTTGAGAAAGAACAGAGTTAAGCCTTGTCAAAGTTGTGGAATTTTCACTTCTAGCAATTAGTGTTTAAATGACAAGTGACTTGTGGTATCTGTTAAAGATATATTTGTATTTTCAGTTTCTTAATGGTCCTTCCTTGGAAAGCTGCCACTACATTAGGTAAAAACTAATGAATTATTTTTGGACCTGCTCTGTGCAATAGTTCAGCAACAATCTTGGCAGGATCAGAGTACAGTTGTTATAGCTATATAAACTGAAAATAAGTATAGCAGTTTCAATTTAATAAATTGGATATCGATTAAAAATCAAATTTGTTGCTAAATATAGGATAGCTGTATTGAACAGCTAGTTATTCTGTTGTCTAATTATTTCTAAAAATAATTGAGCGGAAAGCTTTTTCATATGGATATTACATGGCATATTGAATTGTGGTGCTAAAAAGGAACCATCAGAGGTTTTAGTTTTCTTTGAAGGCCACTGGTGATGCTCTTTGTGGATAATAATGTTTTTAATTATCCTGACTGGTTTTTGCAGCTGGCTCTGCACGAGAGGCCTTGCAGACCAACAGACAGACTGAAGAACCTGCAGCTCCAAATGCTACTGCAACTCTCCCTGCACAGTTCAAACAGAGAACACCCATGTACAACAGTAACTCTAATCCCCCTGCAGCTACACCTACCTCACCCCTAACACCCACCACACCTCCTGCCATCTCCCCTGCAGCGCAGGCACCACAAGTGGCTCCCCAAACTCAACAACAGCCACCACCCAAGAAAAGCCTCTCTCTCACAGTAAGTAAAACCGGGTTCTTTTTGACTGATGGTTTTGATTGGATTAGATCTCATGTTGGCATTTCTTGGCCTTTGGATCAGGGAGTGGTTGAGTGAAGCTGCTTTTTTATAACTGAAGATTACAAAAATACTTTGTGGTTTACCATTGCTGTCGTAACATAATTCACAACATTTTTAGTTGTGTAGTGTTGGTGTTGCAGTAAGATGTCATTACTTAATGCTGTTTGTTACATAAGACAATGTGTTGCTCATTATATAGAATTTTGGGAGAAAGGTGTATTTCCAGCAGAAATTGCCCAGCCAATTGCACATAATATAAATTGCTTTAAATTGTCCTGAAATTGCTGTAGTAGGATAAAATACATCAATAGATTGTTTCAAGGTAAAAGATTTTATTTCTGATCCACCTCCTCCCCCCATTACACACTTTACAAAGCCTGAGAATGGGGCTATATCTTGAAGCTTCTTATTTCTGGTACTTTGGTATGTATTATGTGCTTGCTTGGAGGTTCAATTCAAGGTGCAGCTGAAGACTCTGCTAAGCACCATCTGTAAGCCAAGCTTGCAAGATCTGAACTTCAGCAAGCTGGGTGACTTCTCCTTTTCGGTACCTCTACTGCATTTATTAAAGGAAAAGAAATCCTCTGAAATTATTGCAAGCCTGGCTTTGTTAGATTGTAGAGAAAGCATTGCTTTATTTTCTTTTTTCCCTAATGTCATAAAGGACACAAAATTGATCACATCAACATTAAGCCTCTCACATGTTTCTGTACCTATTTGAAGGTGGAGTGTTTTTTTCAATGTCCAGAGGTCAATTGTCACTGCTGTGTGCGTTACGTATAAGTATTGCAGAGGGGAAGCCTTGAGGTTAAGTTGCCTTTTTTTGTTAACTTTTTGTAGGTCCTACAAACTTTCACCTTATTCTTTTATGCTAACCTGTAGGTATTAATGTGGTCCCTGTTTTCAGGGTTTTTCTCAACTGAATTGATGTTTGTTGTGTCTGTTACAGAGGGAGCAAATGTATGCTGCACAGGAAATGTTCAAGACTGCAAACAAAGTTACAAGGCCAGAAAAGGCTCTTATACTTGGATTCATGGCAGGATCCAGAGGCATGTATTAATATCAATTTAGCTTGCTTCTGAATACACAAATCTGAAATACAGCCCAGCATTTCTAGAGGTGCATGTGAGAATGCATTGCTTCAGCTTTGTCTGCATGTGCTGGACTCATTGCTTTACACTGGACTCTCCATAATTTTATGAATTATAGTTCTAGCTACCTGGAAATGAGTCTTTAGGGTCTATTTCCACTAAGTCAACTGCTCTGTCAGAACAGCTGCTGACCACAATATAACTGAACTCACTGTAGAATCATGGCTTAGGGTTGAGGAGAAATGGCAGCTGGAGCAGTGAATAAAGTGGTTAGGTGCTACTGCTCTGCATAGAGGACCAGTGAATGTAAATTTTTTTTTGGCCAGTTCATGTACCAGTTGGGTAGTACAGAACCTCTTTGCTAATTCCTTGCTTGAGAAACTGTCAACTGTTATCTCAGAGGCTTTAGGTAACAACTGGTGCTGTGAATCACAGGGAGATAAGCTGTCTCATAGCTGGATCCTGTTATGTATTGGCCTTGATAGACCAAAGCTGTTTTACCTAGAAGATTATCAGATGTAAGATGAGAAGGGGCTTAAGAGTCCTTAAATGAACTCCATCATCTGCACTAGCTCTGGTTTCTAATTTGGTATTTGGGGGTTCTCATAACCAGAGTCCTGCAGCCTAAGTGTGGCTCATGCATTTGGAGTAATCCAATACAGTAATGAGGATGGCCAGAGCAGAGTTACTGTGGTGATCCCTGAGCTTTAAGTTTGGTGCATTAATGATGGTGTTTTCACTACTCTGCTACTTCAAATTGCAGCAGGAGGCTGTACTTTAACATGTGCATGGACAACTTTTTCTAATGCTAGGTAAAATACTATTTTGGAAGTGTGTGTGATACAGATTCACATATACGTATATAATAAAATATATATTAATATTAACTCCTTCAATAATAATGTCAACACGTTCTGAAAGTTGGATAAATAACTGCCAACTGATCTTCTTGAGCATCATTCCAGTACCTTGAAGTGTAACATTTAAAACTTGTACTGGCATGGAACTGAGTCTGGGACAAGTGGTTTCAGTGAAGTTTCTTGGGCTTCCTTAACAGCTAAAAATTCTTGAGGCATTTAACTATAAAATGTCTCCCAAGTAAAGTAACTCTGGTAGTTCAAGTTTACCAACTCCATTTCAATATAAGCTTCTTGTTTGACTTGTGAGGCAGAGAGAAATTACACTGGCAGGCTTTACTCCCTCTTCTGTTCTTCCAATTACTTTAGCCTCGAGCTTCATCTTTTGGGGACTGGTTTTGTTATTTTTAAAACTCAGTCTCAGGAGTATGGAGGGAGTCCATACTTTGTGATTTGCTCAGCTTTGGGTTTGAGAGTTGTTGTTTGTATTTTGGGGTTTTTTTTAAGCATAAGAACCCCCTATCTTGTCTAATATACTGTTGAAATGTATAACACGTTTCTCTCCTTGTTTCTGCAGAGAATCCTTGCCAAGAGCAAGGTGACATCATCCAAATTAAACTTAGTGAACATACAGAAGATTTACCAAAGGCAGATGGCACTGGCAGCACTACTATGTTGGTTGACACAGTCTTTGAAATGAACTATGCTACTGGTGAATGGACCAGATTCAAGAAGTACAAACCTATAACTAATGTTTCCTAAGAGATGCAGCAGCAGCAGACTGGACCAAATCAAGCTTAGAGTCAACCAGCTCATAGAGTATGTCAACTGTACAAAATGGCATTCATGTGTACATTTCTTATTACCCTCCAGAGCAGAAGCTGTGCTCTTCAAACTGAGCTCAGTGACCACAGAAGATGATGGTGTCAAACTCGCTTTTTTTTTTTTTTTTTAATTAATCTTGGGAGAGGGAAAGATGATCTTGACAGGGGGGACATTGTTGGTGTGTTTTTGTTTTCCTGCAGTTCAGGATGCTGAAAAAGGAGATCAGAGCTGAAAGGTTACAGATGGGAGCATTTTACCGCTAAGTACCAGAAGAGAAGGCTACTGCACAGTCATTCACGGTTTACTGTTAACTGAGGGCACAGATCTTTATTGTAAAAACATTTTCTTCGGCAACATGAGTTCTGTTGTAAGAATGGATGTTTGGAGCACCACCCATCAGTGCTTGATAATTTTTTATTTCAGCTGCTGTGTAACTATTGCAGATGGTAAATGTCAGTGTCTAAAGGCACCCACTGTATGTTTAGCTTATTTATGCTTGGGTCATAGGATGGGATTGAGCAGCTTTGTTAACTCTCTGTATTGTCAGTGTACATGCCCAGCATTAGTGAATCTATATTTGAGATAGATTATCTCAATTAATAGAATCTATTATTTGAGATAGACAGAAACTGAGTATCATAACTTTCTGAAGAAAAAAAAACTCATCAAAATTATAAAAGCAACTGTGGCTTATCACTGCCTGGAAGTGATAGTTTCTTGCCACAGGAGTCTTGGGGTAGAAGTTGATCTATGGCTCTTGCATAAGAAGCCCTTTGCACAGTTTAACTTACCTGGAGGAAGGGAAACAAATGCATCTCAAAACCAGTTGGAGCTTAATTTCAAAATGGCCCTAGAAATGGTTGAGACACATCTGAGTAGAAGAAGCTTTGTTGTCTTGAGGCACTGTTAATGTATGTCTGGTAGAGCAGTCATAAAGTGTTTGATTTCCAAGCCCTGACCCAAAAAGTTTTGAATGACTGTAGCTGTGGTTCTTACCAGTGTAGTTTTATCAGTATAATTGCTAATGTGACCACAATTATACTGGCATATAAATGTGCCTTGTACTTGCCCCCTGCTAGTAGAAGCACATTTTTATCTTTATAACTGCTTTCATACCACTGCATTCATCAAGCCATATAATCTGGCTTTAATAGTACAAACAAAGCTGGCATTTACTGAGAGGATTTATGTACATAAGTCAGGATTCCTCCTTTGGAGACCTGGCTTCATCATTGGAAGGAGTCTTGGATTCAGTGTCTGATTTCTGCCAGTACTTGTGTGTGGAGCTGTGCTTGGTTGGGAATGCTGCTTAGAAGGAAGAAATACGAAGATGAGTTAGCAGAGTGGTGATGTGTTGAGGAGGTACCTTGGGCTGACTCAGAGGTTCCTGTTGAAGTAGAACTTTTTGGACAAAATGATGCTTTTTTTTTTCTTTTTTCTGAAAAGAAAGGCAGACCAAATCTCATAGTACATTTGTATACTAATAAAGACATTTAGATGTTTGATTAGAGGTTTTTTTATTGGGGAATTTTTATTGCATTTTAATCTTAGTTTTTTCAATCAAACTACCCAACAGGACAGGGTAAGTATAAATAATATTTTAAAAAATGCCCTGTATTCTACAGTGTTTGAAGATGTGACCAAAAGTGTAGATCTCTTAATTTTATTTAAGCAAATACACGGAATGTTCTAGCTCCTGTAACGGGCAGGGTATTTGATGGTAACTGCTGCTGTTACAGTGATGTGCATGTTTTAGTGTGAAAGTTACACATAACTGTCACACTGGGGCTGTCCTCCCCAGAATTACCCATTTCAGAAGCAATGTAGATTGTAATTTTGGTTCCAACTTTTCTTTTTAAACATCTAGAAAACAGCTTGACAAGTGAGGGTAAGTAGTGAGTTTTAGTTTCTAGGAGTTTAGTAGAATGTGTTATGATTATAACTTATTTGGTTTTAGAGTGTTACACACCGAGGGCTAATGATAGGATATGAAAGTATTCATCTTTTAGAAGAAAGGTTTAAAGAAAAGTGACATTCCTTTTGTTGTCTGCATTCAGATTTTAAAGTTTCCTTGTGATGACCAGTTTTCTGTAAACGTGTATGATACTTCTGTCTTAACTGTTCCTGCTTGCTGGATGAGCTGCAAGCATCAGGTACAGTTGTTAAGAGTGATCATTTACAAACTGGCTGGCTGGAGGGGCATGTCCTGTCACTGTAAACTGTTGATGCAAGACTGTGCAGTTCAGTCATGGCCAGAAGCTGCTGTGTGGTGCCTCTTTTGGCTTGCTTGAGATTAGTGGTGGTCCCTCACTAAACTTTGTGAGTCCACAGAAGTCTGCATTTCAGAGCTGTGCTTTGGGTGGAGATAGCTGTCCCTCTGCTCTTCAAGAAGCCCTTCTAGAATGCAGTGGAGTCATTTGAGTGCAGTAGTATGTAGGAAGCTTAACCATGCTGCTGTTGGTAATTGCTGCATAATGCAGTTGGTCTCCAGGCCTGTTTGTCTAAAGTCAGTCATAGGCAATTAATGGAAATTTTAAGTAGGGCTATAGTATATTTTTAATTCCGTTAACTTGTCAGGATGAGACAATTTAACACTGCAAAAATAAATTATTTTTAAAGTCACTCTATGACCCTCAACACCAGAGCATTACTTCAACTTAATCTGTGAATCTAGAAGATGTTTAAATGCCTAAAGAAAGGGAAGTTTCTGCAACATTGTTAAAGTGATACAGTATAAGAAGTAGAATCATGTGGAATTCTTTGGTTCAGTGAATAAAATAATCAAATCTGTGTTCTGAAAGTAGGAATAATGCCAGACAAATCATAAAGGGCAACAAAACTTCAATATTGAAAGTCCAATGTACTGGAATTGTTACATACAGAACAAAATCTGGCCTTGGAACTTGACTTTTTTGTCTCAAATACTCAGTCACTTAGATGTGAAGCTATTCACTGAGGCTCAGTGTGTGCTGTAGGTTAAACAAAATCATTTCTTTACTCTAGAATGACTTGCAGATGTACTGAGTTGGCCAGAGAAGTAATTCAGAGTTTTCTTAAAGCTTTGCTTTTGTCCTTTCTTCATCCCTTTATCCAAGCATGAAGTTTTAGGAAATAGCAAGCCCAAACTTTAGTACTTTGGGCTTGAACTGCACCTCATCAGGGGGAATGTCCCAGTCTCTCTTGCCCTTGCTTATAGACAAGCCCCTGTCTGTGCAAGCCTAGGGATGTTATGAATTAGTTTCTTTGATTTGAGTATGAAATACTGGAGAAGGAAGCAGTGAAAGAGGCTTGTGTTTTCCCTGTCCTGTCCAAACTTTGTTTTTAGGGGACAAAGAGCACATTCATCTTACCCAGGGTTCTTCAACAACTTGTCCTATAGTGAAGTGCTAGGTTTCTGAAGGCTCCATTTTCTTTCATGTGTGCTGGGAGGACCAGAAAGAGTGAAATGATTGTAATGAAGAAAGGGAGCCCAAGAAGGATGCTGAACAAACATTCTTATCACAGATTGCATCTTTCTGTTCATTCTTTTGCTACTCTAATGCTTTGTAGTTATCTCCATACAAATCAGTCTAGGCTTAGTACAGTTAACACTCTAATTTGGGGCTGGTATTTTGTGGGTTAACCTGATTTTCAGTGCTGGCTTTGCCATTTAATCTTTCAGTTCAATACCATAGGATCCTGAATGCAGTGGGGAGGAGCCTTTGGTAGTTGCTTGACATCTCCATGTGGAATTGGTCACTTCTCTCACTAAGTTGTGTCAAAGTGCAGACCACTTGTCCAGATAAAAGAATCTTGAGACTTTGACATCACACGGTTTAAGAGTGAATCACACTTTCATATTAAGATCTGACTGGGAAAAAAAAAAAAAAGACTAAAAAATGTTAAGCCAGAGCCCTCTGGGAATCTGGTGCCTTTAACAAAAACTGTCATTTTGTAAAATGTCACATCTACAGCATAGTCCATATGTTTTCTATTGGTTTTTGTTTGGTTGGTTGGTTTTTGTTTTGTTTTTTTTTTTTGTACAGATGTAAATTCAAAATATTCTGTCTTTGGGTACGTATTTTCAGTGTAATACAATATGTATAATAAAAAATTTAGATTTTCTAAGGAAGTGGACTGATTCTCTTCTTAATAGTTGTTCATTGTACTAACAGCTGAGCTGGTGTACCAGCAGCCTGAGACCAAACAGCCAAATTGCCTGATAATGTGTATCTTTTCAGATTTGTGGCATTGTTTCTGTAGGTGCATTTCAGAGTTGGCATTTCAAAGCTGCCAAATGCTGGTTTTGCTGGTTTAGGATATTTGTGAGTAGATTTACTGAAATACCTGCTCTTGCTCTGTGTGTGGGTTCACTGAAAGCTGGTGAGCCCTGGGTGCTGTCTGCAGGGTGTGGGTGAGCCTGTGCTGAAGCACTTGAGCCACAGCTGAGATCTGCTGGTGTGAGGAAGATCTGCCATGCCCGGGTTCTGTGGATGGGGTATGGAAGTGTGGAATAAACCCTGTAGTTCTTCAACACTGCCTCTGTCTGAATTGGAGCAATGGGGGCTCCTCTCAGTTTGAGTGCTGCAGAAGGTGGGTGTGTTTTGGGATTAGGGGTTTTTAGGGTGGGGTTTGTTGTGGGTTTTTAGAAACTGTTTTCATGCTCGTGTACTGTTCCTAGGGTCTGGTTCTGTGATAAGCATGAAGGTTTGTCTTACAGTGTTATGTGGAAATGTGTGGCTGGCCTTATCCCAATTCCTCTGTGCAGCTGTGTGAAATGGCTCTGTTCCACTTGCCTGTGCTGGGGCGGCGCCAGACATAGTCAGAGGTTTTTCTTTTCTGTGTCAGGTCGACCTTATCGAATAGCCAGGAAGGGAATTCTGTGCCAGGTCAGCTGCTCTGGTAGAATGCTTGGGACAAAAGCTTTGGGAGAGGTTGAGATGCACACTTCATTTGTTATTTCATAGGGGACTTGCTCTCTGAGATTTCCTGGAGCCTGATGGACTCCACATGAACAGGGATGTGCCAGTTCACCTGCCTGCTGAGGCTGGCCTGGGCAGAATCAAACCCAGCTGCTTTTAGCAATCTGGGCCACTGGACACTTTGGAGAGGCTTAGCTGGTACAAGGATGTAGGGGATTTAATGTTTAGGATGTTGCTCTATGCTAACCCTTAAGACTGATGGACCAAACATTGACCTCTTCCAGACCTGGACCAACCTGTGCCAGATGCTGTCCTGCATTCTGAGTGCCTTTAGACAGAGCTTGAACATCTTGGACTCCACTCCTCTCCCTGCCACACGTGTGTGTGTGTGTACAGGCTCTCCTGAGAGCAGGAAAGGGAAAATTAGGCAAGAAGCAAAGCCTGACTGTTCAAAAGTAAATGAGGTGACTGTTTCCAGAACCTGCTGTGTTTCAAGACACCTGCATTGTACCATCCCTGCCTGGAATTGCTCAAGGCCAGGTTGGATGGGGCTTGGAGCAGCCTGGTCTAGTGGAAGGTGTCCTTGCCCATGGTAGGGGGGTTGGAACTGAGTGATCTTCCAACTCAGATCTCATAGGAGATTTGGAAGGTCCCTTCCAACTGAAAATATTCTGGGAGTCTGTGACTTTTTCCTGAGGAACTTGGGCGATTCCTTTATTTGGCTCTCAGAATGTGGTTCTTGTGTAGCATTTGGTTTTATAATATACTTATTCCTTCTTGGTAGAAATTTAATGAAAACAGAAAGCAATTGAATGGTTGATTGAACCCCTCCCTGGCACATAAGCTTAGCTCTAGTGCCTGCCCCATCATTTTGGTGTTACTGAAGTCCATAGTCTTTCTTCTTTTTCCTTTCATGTTTCAATTAAAATTAATTTTTTTAATTGGCTGTTTCCTGACATAGGAGAGTTGGCAAGACAAGCTGATCTTGTGCTAAAATTTTGTGATCTGTGTTGATCCAGAGCTGTTGGCCAGGGAGACCCAAGCTGTGCCTCAATGGAAGGTGTTTCCTCCTTCCTTCCCCAAATGCTGCAGGCATGAACAGCACAGGCAACACCCCCTGCACTTGTTCTGCCTAAAGCACCAGCTGGGTGCACCTCTGTCCTTTGAGCTGACTGACACCCAAGACACACTGGTCCAGTTAAGACCACCTTTTTATCTGATGGGAGACTAAACAGGAATTAAATGTTCCATGCTGCTTGTGAGAAAATAAACTTCAAGCCTCTGTATATGATTGTGGTTGGCTAAACCATCAGATCCCTGCTGCAGTACACCACCTTTCCTTTGGCTAGCTCTACTGTATTATTCCTTCTAAACCCAGGCACAGAAGAAACACATTTTCTAAAAAAAAAAAAGAAGAGGTGAAGAAGAGGTGTGAGGTTTTTGTTTCAAAGTGACTGTAATAACTTTTATTTTTAACTTAAATTCCTCCAGCTCCCTTTTGCGGGTTTCGTTATTCCACCTCCACGAGGGCCAGGGCTGCCGGAGGTTTCTGCTGGCGCAGTTCGGGGAGAGCAGCTCCCTGGGGCTGTTTTTGTGCCGCGGTTTGGGTGCCGCGGGCGCTGAGGTGTCCCCTGCCCGGCGCGGCGGTGTCCCCTGCCCTGCCCGGCGCTGAGGTGTCCCCCTGCCGGGCGCTGAGGTGTCCCCTGCCCTGCCCGGCGCTGAGG